>JAPXFY010000388.1:0-60719 GCA_030674185.1 Monoplex corrugatus | reverse complement strand
TCATTTTGCTTATATGTACATGGTTCAAAAATGAGCTTGTTAGCAGACATGTCTGAAAGTTAATCTTAGCATGGTTCCATCTCTTCATAATTCAGTTGGAGCTTTTGCCGTTCCTAAAAATCACACTGGTCTGTCTGCCATGTTTTCTGTAAATTGGTCTGGTTCTTCTGTCAGTGCTGCAGAAACTGATAGAAAGTAATGGAAGGGCTGTTCAATCAACGATAAGTGGGCTTTTCAATCAACAATTCATGCAACATGACTAAACAACAGAACTGTCGCATAGGAAAAGCAGCAGCAACATTCAACAAGCTGTCAACAATCTAACAACAAGAAATGCCCTTTAATCTAAAGTTGGAGTTCTACAACTACGGCGTTCTGTTAACTTTGCTGTATAGTTGTGAAACGTGGCATCTGAAAACAATCCAGGAGCAGAAGCTTGACTCTTTTGACCTAACCCCTCAACGCAACATTTTGAACATCAAATGGACATCTTTTGTGACAGACAATAAGGTCAAGACGCAAACAGATTCAAGTCACCAGCAGCATCTGAAAAGGCATGTAGAGTTCGCAGGACCATCCCGCTAGACAGACGTTTTCCAGATGTGCCATGTCCTGAACCTTAACCCAGGATGACAGTGAAGGAGGGGAAGACCAAAAATGAGCTGGTGCCAGACGACTGACAGAGTACTACTAGTGGTGGACAGACGCTGGAATGACGCCCTCAGAATATCTGTCAACAAAGACTTTGAAGCTCTCTTGCTACATCATGTGTCTTACGACACGGGAGTATCTTAATAGGTGAAAGTAAACATGAAATGCATTATGGCGGTCAGTCAACTGCTGGAATATTGTATTGTACATGTATTACATTGTGTTGTGTTATGTTGTGCTGTGTTGTGTCGTGTCGTGTCGTGTCGTGTCGTGTCGTGTCGTGTCATGTCGTGTCGTGTTCGTGTCGTGTCGTGTTGTGTAGTATTGTATCGTATCGTATCGTATTGTATCGTATCATATCGTATTGTATTGTATTTATTGTATTGTATTGTATTGTATTGTATTGTATTGTATTGTAGTTTTTTTTAAGCGCAGCGTGTTTACTATGAGCAATTACGGTTGTTGTCTACAGGGAGAACGTGTCGCCACAGTGGAGCACCACTCCTTTGTTCTTTAATTTTTCATATCTAAGTAACTGATAGCGAACATGTGGAAATGTAGCATGGGGGCTGCCTGAGGCCAGGAATAACCAACCTCAGACCTAGTGAGCACTTCTGGTTTGTTCTGCTCATACTATAGTCTGAGGCGTCAGGATCTTTGGTGTCAGTGGCTCGTTGGTGCTGTCTTTGAAGGTATGTGATAGTGTCTCTTTACTGGTGCGTCACTGACTTGGTCTGAGGTCAGTTTTCCCGCAGTGCGGCTGGAAAAGGCAGGTGTAAGCAAACTTTCCTAATCTGCTATTTCGAAGATAAGTGTAAACAAACTTTCTTGGGCTGCTTGTTGGATATGGCCAGACTGGCTCACTTTGAAATGACAGTGTAAACACACCCAATGTTTCAATCTGAAATGGAACTCCATACATCATCATTCTCATGTGACATCATGACATACAGAAAAGGTTGTTCCAGATTGTGTGACCCTTCATGCCCTAATCTCATGTTAATCTCAGTTTTGGTTCCTTATGCTCGTTCCATGTCTGAGGAAAATTCACGTCAGGATCTTTGGTGACAGCAGCTCGTTGTGGATGTCACTGACACATGTGGTGGTGGTCTCCTTACCAGTGGGTCGCTCATCTGGTCTGGCTTTGTAACTGATCAATTACTGTCGTTATCAGAAGGTCTGTTAGGCTGTTCCAATTATTTTGGTTCAGAATTGTCTTGGCTACCTTCCACCAAAGAGACCTGACCTCACTGCAGAGTCTTCTTTGGTGAGTAGTGTCATGGCAGTCTTGGACGTCTGGGACCACACAGTCAAGTCTTGTTTACTTCACGGATCCTTCTTGACAGTGGTGTTTAAATCTTCTGATCAGCACCACAGGTATATGTATCTCACAGGCCTGGTTGACGTCAGTGTATATTATGATAGCAAACATAGAGTATAACACTGTCACTTAGTCTCTATCCTATATGGAACTCCATACCGCCATGAATGGCATCATCCTCATTCTCATCATCGCATAGTAAAAACTGTGCCAGCTTCTGTAACCATTAAACTGGTGTAGAACATGGGACCATAAAATAAAAGAGCTGAGATTCAAGGAAATCTCTAAAAGTGCGAGGATCTGAAAAAATAATCATGCACTCTGTGAAATTATATGTTAACAGTTAAGAATTCAAGAAAACGTTTGCATGTGAAAAATATTGAAATAAATGTAGCACATCAAGCTTCATGTACTGTACACTGTTTTTCTTATATATTTTTTTTCTTTTATGTATACTTTTTGTAATTCCACGAGAACATTATATCATGTGGGGTCAGTCCCTAAGACAGTCTGTCACTGTATGTGTCACTGCAAAGTAACACACTATTGATGGTAAGCACAGAAATACCGACATTTCTACATGGTAGGTTGATGTACTGGCTGTAACGACCTGAAACACGACTTGGAAGACTACAATAAAAGCTATAATCATCACAGAAAATCCTGTTTACACATGAATCACGGAACACATTTTTCATTTTGATGAGCTGAAATACTGTTAGCGGTTTATGGGGTTTAGAAAGTATGATAATGATGGCGAGTGTCTGTTTTCTTGTTGCTACCGCTCACTATTGATTTTTAAACAAAGCGATGTCAGTCACACGTATACTGTACCCCAATCTGATGTGTGTAAGTGGAGAATTTCTTCAAATTTTAGATTGGACCTTTGTTAAGTTTGAATGTATATTAACTCTTGAAAAAGTAGGCCTACGTATGAATACATCATCGTAAACAAGTTAAAACAGTTAATAAACACAAATCCAATTGTACAGCATCACTTTCAATCTGTTACTGGATTTATGTATTAATTATTGAAAAGTATGGAAACAGATCTTTGTTCTTTCGTTTCTATTCATTCATGTATTTATATTACATGGTGAAATTGTTTTTTCTGAGACTTACTTGTAGAAAAAATAAAAGCAACTGAACGAATGCACTGGCATTTCTTGGCTGTCAAAGTAAGGGACCTAAGACTAACATTTATTGAGGAATCGAATCTATTGAGTTTAACAGAGCCACTTACTTTCTGGGTGGATGGTGGTGAGGCCTGGTGCTATAAAGTGCCGTTCACCCAAAGAAAAGTGATGTGTATATTAGAATCTCTTCTTTCCTGGTGTAGTGATCATCGTGGGACCCCAGACTGGCTTGCCAGGTAGAGGTCACTTTTATGTGGCCACTGCTACGTGATTGTGCCTTAACACCTTTTTGTGTCTATCTTGTTTTTACAGACTTTGTCATGTCATTGCGTGACTCACTGTCATAAACAAGATATTGATTATATACATCTGTAAACCCTATATGTTAGGAGCTAATAACTGAACATAAGATCTGCATAGGAAAAATTGAAACAAATCTAGCACACTACGCATGATGTACCATAATTTGTTATTTCGTAAGAACATTATTTCATGTGGGGTCAGTCTCTCAGACAGTCTGTTGCTGTATGTGTCAGAGCAAAATAACGCACTGCGGACGGTTAGGACACAAATAACGACACTTCTGTATCGTAGGCTGAGGTTTTGGCTGTAAAGATTTGAAAGAGAATCTGGAAGACGAAAATAAAGAGTTACAATGATCTCAGACAATAAACGTTAATGCTGGATCACGAAACCCTGTTTTTCATTCCAACAAATTAATACGATGTAAGGGCCTTACAGTTAAGAAAGTATAACAATGATGGTGAGCGTCCTTTTCCTGGTTCTTCCATTCAGTATTGTTTTTTTAATAAAGCGATTATGTCAGTTATATGCGTACTGTATATCTGTGTATCTGTGAGTGTGGAGATTTTGTCATAAGTTTTCAAACAAATGTTTTGTTAAGTTTGAAACATAAGTTCACCCTAGAGAATAAATCTTCCCATGAATGGCTCAACGTGAATACCAATGACCCAATATTGGAACAGTTAGTAAAGAAGTTGCAGTTATCAGCATCATTTTCAAGTTATTGTTAGAAGAAAATTAACATCACACAGAAATGATGACATGAAATTATCATAACAAGGGATGATCCCTAAGTCTTGTCACTTATTTTACATAACTGAAAAAGGAAATCCAACGACCATGAACACTTCAGAATCTTTTATAAGTACTCTCTTTCTCTGTCCATAGTGTCAGCCTCCTCAATCCCGAGTTGAATATTTTTTGATAGTATAACGGTGATATGATAGCCACCTGTGACTTCATCGCTGTTCAACCATGCCATATAAAAACACCATACGTTTCATTTATTTCAAGAACAGAAATATGTGAATCCTTTTTGATAACCTTCTTTACAAGCTGAACAAGTTTCTTATCCTGGACCTCACTTGGACGTCCACAGCAGCACTTGTTTTTCAAATCGGTTTTTTCTCGTTAAAAACTATCGATCTTGTGGCGAACTGTTCTACATAATGCACATTTGTCTCTATACACAACAGTGAAAATTGCATGAATTTTGATCGGACCGTCTCCAAGTCTGAGCTATGTGAAGCCAGCATCGAAGCTGCTCAATGCAAGGATCCACTTTTGAACGTACAATAAGTTACGTCACATGTTCAGTGACGTCATATCATTAAACTGAGTACAACGTCATTTCATTTTTGTGCATATCAATAGGGTAAAGCCTGTGTTTTATCTCAAAATAAATTTCAAGTGTTAACTATGCACTGTTCAGAAATGGCAGCCTAAATGACAAGACTTATGGATCAACTCTTGCGCAATTTCTTACTTATGTATCTATTCGTTCATTAAAATTGCGTAGTAACAGGCCTATTTTCAGACATTTTTAAGGATCTTTTCCTAATACCAGGCCTGAAAGATACAGACATATGAAGTGTTGGTCTGCCATGAAGTTTAATGAGATTTGATTATGTGGCGTCATTCTTCCCACAAGCCCATAGGACACTAAAGTCTGGGTAGGGGCTGGTTGGGATCGAAGAAAGCCACAATGATTTTGATTGATGTGATTCGAATCTACAATCTTCCAATTGGTAATTCCTTGTGCCAACCACTGCAAACCACTAACTGGTTCAATATCTGGAATTAGTTGTTGGGAAAATAAAAATAACAAACATTTCTTGCCTTTGTTGTCAATGTCTTTACAATAATATTATATGAGCAGTGTATTCATTATTACGGATATTCATTTACTTACTTGCTTCCATTTATCTGTACCAAGAGGTTTCGTGGGGAGAGCTGCATGTCATCTTGTTCATCACGTCCATTCTCATCGTCGTAACACTGTGAAAAATGTTCTACGTTCTGTGGGCTTTCATGCCCTGCTCTCAATGTGACCTTTCACGTGCTTTGGACGTATGTTGGAGTGATAAAAGGATAATAATAATACTAATGATTCCAACAATGCTGATAATAATATTAACAATAATTACGATAATGATGATGATCATCATCATCGTCGTCGTCGTAATATTAATAATAAGAATGATGACAACAACAACAATAATGCTAATAATAGCAATAATAATGATAATAATATAATGATAATCTAATAATATTAGTAATGAAAATAACGAAAATAATTATGATACAGTAATAATGATAATAATGACAACGATTCTATTATTATAGAGCAAAAGTCCATAACAGAGAATGTCATTGCAGTTAAAAAATAGAGGAGGGAGGCCACCATGTCAGTACATCAGTGCAGTACATAGTCCACTGATAGATTCACTAAAACATGAAAAAGAGCAGGGATAGTGGCACAAGAATAATCATTTGACAGATAGATGAGTCTGGAAGCGAAATAAACGAACTAGATTAACCAACCAATCAAAAGAAACAACTTTATATGACAAGTTGCCAAATGATACATGTACAGTCTGAAGCCTGCTGACCATACACATGACTCCACATGTTATCACACTACATTGACAGATGATGAGTGCTGTACCTTTACACTTACAGTCTGAAGCCTGCTGACTGTACACATGACCCCGCATGTTATCACACTACATTGACAGATGATGAGTGCTGTACGTTTACACTTACAGTCTGAAGCCTGCTGACTGTACACATGACCCACATGTTATCACTCTACAGTGACAGATGATGAGTGCTGTACGTTTACACTTACAGTCTGAAGCCTGCTGACTGTAACATGACCCACATGTTATCACTCTACAGTGTCAGATGATGAGTGCTGTACGTTTACACTTACAGTCTGAAGCCTACTGACCGTAGACATGACCCCACATGTTATCACTCTACAGTGACAGATGATGAGTCTGTACGTTTACACTTACAGTCTGAAGCCTACTGACCGTAGACATGACCCCACATGTTATCACTCTACAGTGACAGATGTGAGTGCTGTTATATTTACATTTACAGTCTGAAACCTACTGACCATAGACATGATCCCACATGTTATCACACTACAGTGACAGATGAGGATGTTGTACATCTATACTCACAGTCTGAAGTCTGCTGAACGTATACATGGCCCACATGTTATCACACTAGATGATGTGCATAGGTATCAAGTGTTCATTGCTGTTGACTGACATATCTGCCGAGTGTGTCTCATATTTCTGAAGTCTTGCTCCCAGTTACACGTCATGACATGATGTAAAAAATGTCCGTCTTCTGTGTATACTTTGCTGTATTAATGATCTCTGCCACCTTCTTTACAAAATCCCTGCAGTTAGCGTGAGAATAAGCGCAAGCTTGTATATGAGAGATATCGCCTGTCACTGTAGTAACATGTGGGGTCATGTGTACGGTCAGCAGGCTTCAGACTGTAAGTGTAAACGTACAGCAGTATCCGTGACATGCCATGCTGTTTTCATGGGTGGCAGCAAGTCAAGATAAAACGAAAAAATGAATTTGAATGAATTCAATAAAATGGAAAAAAAATCAAAATTTGATAACATACGGAATGGTACACGAAAATGATTAAAAACTGAACTGAAACAAAATGAAAATATAATGGAATAGACTGAAAGAGAATGTAACAAAATAAGATAAAGGAAATTCAATGAAGTGAACTGGAATGAACTCAGATACAACATAAAAAAATGAACTGAACTGGAATAAATTAAACTGAAATGAAACAAAGCAAAGTAAAATAAAAATAAACTATACAAAATAAAATAAGTTAAACGAAACTAAACGAAACTAAAATATATAATACAAAAATAAAGTAACAAAACTGAATTACATTAAATAAGTTGTATAAGATAAAATAAAAGATAAGATAAACAAAACATAATAAAATGAAATAACAAAGTAAAATAAAACAAATAAAATAAAACAAAATACATAAAATGAAATAAAGTAAAATAAAATAAAATAAGATAAAATAAAATAAATTAAATAAAATGAAATAAAATAAAATAAAATAAATACTATGAAATACAATAAACAAAATAAATAAAATGAAATAAAATAAAATAAAATAAAACAAAATAAAACTACATCAGGTTAGACCGAAAGCTCTGTGAGCCCACGACCTCCAGGTCACTGACCACGTTACCATAGTGACTCAATATTTTGTCATCAACAACGTGGATAACAACCCCAAAAACAGTCTCTATAGATCATGCACGGACTGCGTCAACCCAGACAAAACAACAACACACTAACCAGAAACAGTGGCAAGGTGCAGGTCTTACACGCCTGATTTCTCGAGTGAATCTTTTTGTGTCCGCCTCCCAATATTTGGTACACACCCTCCATCCACCCACTTGATTCAGTCCAAATCTGTCTAAGCCCTGCTAATCTATTCTACCTAACACCTACCCATCCCACCGCTGCCACCAATTTGTCAAGCTCTGTAAGGCTTGAAGTAGATTAGAAAGACAGAGAACAGACCTATCAGCTCTTACACCCCCTTTCGCGAACTAAATAAGGAAATCCTTGGACAAAGTACAGTTACACAAATTTTATTACTGACAAACGTACAACAAGACGCATCATTCGCACAGATCTCAAACGTAGATATAGCATTGCTAGAGGTGGCACCCCAAAACCAACATTTTATACATTTCAGATCATGACAAAAACAAAACCACACCAGAATTCACTTAGAACATAATCAGTGCACACACTCACAAAAGATAAACGTCAGCAATGAACACATGAGTTAACCACATACATAAGTACTGCTTGCCACAGTCCTTTGCCACGTGTGTAGTGAGCCTAATGAGGAGGAACAAATAACCTTCAACACATAGTCTCACCAAGGATGAACAATCACGATCCATACGAAGTCCCGATGCTAGGGTTCCCAGTTTCTATCGAGTCTGTCGACGCTTGGAATGGCGAACAGGCACTGACTGAAACAAACGCTGAAACGAATCGAAGATCCTCGAAACAACAGACGTTGAGTCCTGCGAAGGCTACGCCAAGGAAACGAGCCGAGTCGAACAGCTGAGCCGTAGGCAACGGAGCAAGACCCAGCGAACGTATAGGTGCGCTCCGTAGGGAAAGAGTTAACACTTTTTTGTGGTATTACTTGTTTTTGCAGAGTTTGTTCTGTCATTGCGTGACTCACTGTCAGTAACAAGATATTGATTCATATACATATGTAAAACCATATCTTAGGAGCTAACAAATGAACATGAAATTTGCAACAACAACAAAAAAATGAAACAAATCAAGCACATTACGCGTCATGTACCGTACATTGTTTTCTTTTGTTATTTCGTAAGAACATTATTTCATGTGAGGTCAGTCTCTCAGACAATCTGTCACTGTATATGTCACAACAAAGTAAAACACTGTGGATGGTTAGGACACAAATAACGACACTTCTATATCGCAGGTTGATGGTTTGGCTGTGACGATCTGAAAGAGAATCTGGAAGACGAAAAGAAAGAGTTACAATGATCTCAGACTATAAACGTTAGTTCTGGATCATGAAACCCCTTTTTTCTTTCCAACAAATTAATACGATGTTTGGGATTTGTAGTTAAGAAAGTAAAACAAAGATGGTGAGCGTCTTTTTCTGGTTCTTCCATTCAGTATTATTTTTTAACTCTTTCACTGCCAAGTTTCCCCAGAAATGGCACTTCTCAGTGCAAAGTATATTTTAGGCAGCCAATTTTGCAGCGCAGTATGCATTTTTAAAAGCTTATATCTCAAAGACTATTAAATATTTTTACTTACTTTTCTTTCCTGTGTAAAAGGCAGATGTTGTATTATGTATATATGAATGCTTGCTTATGTTTATGTGCTTGCTTGGTTATTCCACAGATAATCTTATTATAAGGAAAAACAAACATTTTTTTTTCCATATGGTTTATTAGTTGTACTACTGACCTTATTTCATGAGTTGTGCGCCAGATATCATTATAATAAATGAGGAAAAGTATTGGGAAATCTACACACAAAGTGAGCTGTCTGCTTATTCTACTCGGGGTGGTAGACAATGCGTGTCGATTTGCAGCCATTTTGGAGAAAACGCTTCGGAGAAAACGTGACGTACATGTAAATTCCGACAATTAACAAAGCCACACACTTCGGCCTTACTGCTGAAAATCTAGGTCGCTGGGTCAATTTTAAAAATAGCACAGTCGCCTGCATTCACCAGTGGAGCTGACAGAAGCTTTGTACCCGCATGAAAAGTTATCGTTTAGCCTGACCTCTCCAAGTAGCACAAATGTGACATGGCGGTCGTACGGGAAGTCGCTTGATTGCGACCATTACGGGAAAACAGTTGATAAAGCGATGATGTCAGTTATATGCGTACTGTACATCTGTGTATCTGTGCATGTGGAGATTTTGTCATAAGTTTGAAACATAAGTTCACCCTAGAGAATAAATCTTCCCATGAATGGCTCAACGTGAATACCCATGACCCAATATTGGAACAGTTAGTAAAGTTGCAATTATCAGCATCACTTTCAAGTTATTGTTAGAAGAAAATGAACATCACACAGAAATCACGACATTGAATTATCATAACAAGGGATGATCCCAAAGTCTTGTCGCTTATTTTAGATAACTGAAAAAGGAAATCCAACGACCATGATCTCTTCAGAATCCTTTTAAAGTACTCTCTTTCTCTGTCCATAGTGTCAGCCTCCTCAATCCCGAGTTGAATATTTTTTGATAGTCAAACGGTGATAGAATAGCCAGCTGTGATTTCACCTCTGTTCAATCATGCCATATAAAACACCATACGTTTCATTTATTTCAAGAACGGAAATATGTTAATCCTTTTGATAAACTTCTTTACAAGCTGAACAAGTCTCTTATTTTTGGGCCTCAATTGGCCGTCCACATCAGTACATGTCTTTCAAGTCTTTTTTCTCGTTAAAAACTATCGATCTTGTGGCAAACTATCCTACATAATGCACATTTGTCTCTATACACAACAGTCAAAATTGCATGAATTTTGATTGGACTGTCTCCAAGTTAAAAAAGTGTGGACATTAAGTAAAGAAGAAAAGAAACAAATTAAACAGAAAAACACCTATCCTCAGTCAACCACCTCAAACTGTCAGATTCTTTGATTACTGACAAAAAAACAGTTTCTAACTTGTTAGCTTCCACCACTGAAACCAACTCTTCTTCAGCCAACAAATTGGCGCTTTTCCTTAAACACAAATCCCCAAAGAAAAGACAGCCTGTAACTCTGTCTCTAATACCTCTGAAGAATACAATCTTCCACTGACCTTATCCAAATTAAAAGCTGCTCTTCTGACTTGCTCTGTCGCTTCTCTTGATGATATTTATTACAAACGTCTGAGGTATCTCCAGGAAAAATGGTTAAAAATCCTCTTACAAGTGTACAGTTACATATAGATGACAAGATTCTTTCCTCCTTCGTGACTGAAAGCCCTGATTATCCGTCTACCTTGATCTGGAAAGGATCTGTCCAATCCTTCAACTATTGCCCAATAGTCGTAACGAGTTGTCTATGCAAAATCATAAGAAAAAGGTAAAGAGCAGACTCCTGTGGAAAACGGAGAATGACAGAGGTACAATGCAGTTTTCGCAAGTACTATTCCACAGTGGCCCATTTAGTCCGCTTTGAAAAGCAATACATAATGCATTTCTGAACAAACAGCATGTAGTGATGTGTATATTAGAATCTCTTCTTTCCTGGTGTAGTGATCATCGTGGGACCCCTGGCTTGACATGTAGGTCACTTTTGTGTGGTCTCTGCTACATGATTGTGTCTTAATACTTTTTGATGGTATAACCTATTTTTACAGCGTTTGTTATGTCATTGAGTGACTCACTGTCGGTAACATGGTATTGATTCATATACATCTGTAAATGCTATATCTTAGGAGCTAACAAATGAACATGATATCTGCATAATAATAATAATAATAATAATAATAGTGCATTTATAGAGCGCTTTCCGAAACCTCAAAGCGCTTTACATCAGTAAACCATACATATATAAACCAAATAACAGGCTACAATACAAACAAACTCATCAAAAACTATCCACAGGAAATCAACAACCACACAGACACACCAAATAATCTCTCTCCCTCTCACCCCCCCCCGCCCACCCCTCTCCCCCCATTTTCAAACACACACACACAACACCCACACACACACAGCCACACATCACACACACACACACACACACACACACACACACACACACACACACACACACACACACACACACACACACACACACACTGGCGAAGATTTGCATGCTTGTGCTGCCACTGTCCAATTAAGCAATTCTCTAAACATTAACGTTTTGTCAGTCTACCTACCAACAGGTCCAAATGACCACAACACAGAATGGCTGCGCACTATCCAAGATCAGCAGCGTGGTAAATGGCTAATAGGTGGAGACTTTAATTCCCACTCCCCATTTTGGGAAAAGAACTGTTCTACTGTTACGAGCAATCGTTTGGTAGAAAATATCGTTGATAGTTCGCTTTACCTTCTAAATGATGGTAGTTTCACTAGGATCCCTGATGTTTCCAAACACAGGGCGACAGCCATCGATTTGTCTCTAATCTCACCAGAATTAGCACCATCCTGTACCTGGGAAACTCACAGAGACACTTTGGGAAGCGATCACCTACCTATAATCATAACCATAACTGACAAAAACATCAGGATGAAAGACAGCTCTCCTGAAATTATTCCAAAATATAATTACAAGCGTTCTGACTGGTCCTTATTTCGAACTGCTCTAGCTAATCAAGATTACAGACATTATGAAAGTGAAAATGTAGACATTATGTTTTCTAAATTCCAAGAGTCAATTTTAGCCGCTGCAGACCTATCGATTCCGAAACTCAAATCTTCTAGATCAAATAATCGATTGGGTAATGTTTGGTGGACTGAGGCATGTGAGAAAGCAGTTCAATATAAAAGGGAGAAATTCAAAATCTACATCAAAAGCCGGAAACCTGAGGATCATGTCGAAATGAAAAAAGCTAACATCCAATGTAACAAAATCATTGCTGAAGCAAAGAAAGATTATTGGGCATCATTCTGCACAAAAGAAATTTCAGATTTCAAAGATTTCCATAAAGTCTGGACGAAAATGAAACAAATGAAGGATGGAACCAACTTACCTAGGTGTCCGATAATGATTGAAACATGTAACACATTTCCTTCAGACATGGACAAAGCAGAAACTTTTGTGGATCTGTTCGCCAAAAACAGTAAAGTTGAAGGTTTATCTCCTGACTGCAAACATCACAGAGAAATGGAAGATTACAACCCAATCTACACTGATCCAGTACCACAGAATGATCTCTGGTTTAATTCTCCAATCACCTTAGAAGAGCTAAAAAACACAGTACTGTCTCTACACTACAAAAAGAGTTCGGTAGGTGTTGATGCAGTTTCGACTGAAATGATTAAACATCTCCCTGAAAACTACCTTATTTTCCTACACAAAATTTTGCAGAAATGCTGGGTTACTGGAACTGTGCCACAAATCTGGCAAAAGTCTATAGTTATACCAATCTTAAAAACAGGAAAATCGAAAACCGATAAAAACAGTTACAGACCTATTGCTTTAACGTCCCACACAAGCAAACTAATGGAAAGATTGGTCTTAAACAGACTTTTACACTACTGTGATAAAAATAACGTTATTCCGGTAAACCAGGCAGGTTTTAGAAAAGGAAGATCCGCAGTTGAGCACCTAGTTAAACTTACAACTCAGATCAAACAACAGTTTGCCCGCAGAAAAAGTGTTTTAGCTACTTTCTTTGATGTGAAAAAAGCTTACGATCAAGTTTGGCATAAACGTTTATTGTTCAAGCTAAAATCTGTTGGTTTATCGGGCAATATGTTCAATTACATTAAATCTTTTTTAGCTAATAGAACAATTCAGGCAAGAGTGGGAGCTAGTTATTCTTCTTCACGATGCCTCGACATGGGAATTCCACAAGGTTCAGTGATAGCACCTATTTTATTTAATATCCTTATACAGGATCTTCCTAAAGCTCTTTCAAATCGTGTTGTTTTAGTACAGTACGCTGATGATATATGCACTTGGATGAATATCACTTTAAAAAAGACAACTCCACAGAGAACGCGAAATTACATCAGGAAGTTGTATCAAATTGATCTTGATAATCTTGGAAACTATATGTTAGAAAATGGGCTGTCGTTGTCAGCAGAAAAAACTAACATGATGCTGTTTGATCCTGGTGGTAACTCAAATAACTTGCCTATTTTCAAATTGCTTGGTGAAGTGTTAAATTACAAACAGGTCGTAAAATTCCTGGGAGTTTACATCACGTCCAAATTAAGCTGGAATGTCCATTTTGATTATATTTTAACAAAAGCGCGAAAAACCTTAAATTTTCTAAAGATAATAAGCAAATTACCCTGGGGAATGGATACAAATGTACTGATTCATCTGTCAACAGCGCTGGTCAGGTCTAAATTATCCTACGCGCAAGAAGTTTTCTTCAATGCACCCAAATATTTACTAAAAAAGATTCAGAGCTTGGACTGCAAAAGTCTTAAAATTGCACTAGGTGTACCAACTCATGCTTCTACTCTGGAAACGTACAAAGTTGCTGGAATTCTACCTTTAAACAACCATCGTGAGTTAGCTACAGCAAAGTTTGCAATTAGAACTACTTCACAAGTGGATAATTTTGTGAGCAAAGAAATTAAGATCAGGTCTGATACTGACTTTCCAAAACGAGCAAAAAACATTTCATCACAAATTACAGCCGCAACTTACATATCTGGCCTGATCAAACAGTCCAACATAACAATGGATGAAATTGCTGAGAAACCAACGATAACGCCTATCCCTACATGGGAAATGCTAAATGCCACATTTGATCTCGATTATGCAAAAGTTAAAAAAGATGATAATGTCAACATTACGCTATCCACAGCTTGTGAACACATCGATGAAAAGTACAGTACCCACCTCCACATTTTTACCGATGGGTCAGTCTTAGCAAACCAGAGCGCTGGAGCAGCCTTTTATGTTCCAAAATTTAACATTAAAAAGTCTTTTTTCATTGGGGCAAATGTATCTATATATACAGCAGAATTGGTCGCTGTTGTTCAAGCGTTGCATTATTTAATAAGCCTTCGGCCTGTGTCATTCAAAGTAGTTCTCTTTGTTGATTCAAAATCTGTATTATATGCCTTACAGTCTTTTGATACAGACACAAGACCTGACTTAATTATTGAGGCAAATCATCTAATACATTGTTTAAAGATAAATGGTTCGGAAATCAATTTATGCTGGGTGCCTTCTCATGTTGGTCTTCATGGCAACAACGTAGTTGACAGAGCAGCTAAATCCGGTGCCCTCCATTCTGAAAATTCCATAGAATTACATGTTAACACCTCGGTAAAAGAAGCTTACAACTCGCTAGAATTAGCATCATGGATTCGATTTCATGAACATTTAAATGAAAAATTTGTGTCTCAAAAAAGAATCAAACTTTCAGTTCAAAATATCTGTAAAAATTTGCAGTATTCCTCGTTATATCATTTGAGATTAATTGTTATGACATATTTTCGCATTCAACTGAACGCTTTGAAAACAAAATATTGTAACAACGTTTTATGTATTTGTGGCGAACAATTCACATTGTATCACTGTTTGTTTTACTGCAGAAAGCTTCGTTCCTTTTTACCAAAGACGTTTACTCAAGGAAACTATCTTGAAACGCATTTTAAAGAAGTTGTATCGGATCAAGTTTTGTTAGTTAAAATTTCAGAATCATTGGTTCACAGTCCTGTTAATGCGTTACTTTAAGATTATTATTATAATTATGATTATTTTTGTTTTGTTTTGTTTTGTTTTTATGACGATTTTTCTTTTACATTATTGATGTTAGCGTTGTTCTAGTTTCATTTCTCTGTTCATCCATATCCTTTTTCTTAAGACCTTGCCGCTTCCTTTTAATTTTTTTTACGTCCCTTACTCTGTTCCCCTCTCCCCTCCACCCCCCCCCCCTTATTTCATCCTCCATGCCATTTTTCCCCGTCTAATATCACTTATAGTGAAAAGACGTTAAATCAAGCAACGAACGAACACACTGGCATACACCCCATTTTGCACAATTTCATCCAGAATGTCAAGCAGGATCAACCCACTAGCCAAAATCAGGAAAAACACTGTTTAAAGAAGTAAGTTTTTAAACTTGTTTTGAAAGATGGTAGAGTTTTAGAGTGGCGGACGGACTGAGGCAACAAGTTCCATGTCTGAACAGCAAAAACTGCAAAGGCTCTACCACCGTGAGTTTCTCTGTTATATTTTGGCACACGAAACTTCTTGTCATCCACAGAAGAGCGGAGTGATCGAGAAGGTACGTAGACAGTCAAGAGTTCAGAGAGATAGTCAGGAGCAGTTCCAGAAATGATGTGATAACAAAGGCAGCAAATCTTGTATTTTATTCTGTGTTCAACCGGGAGCCAGTGCAGTGTCTGAAACAGGGGTGTGCAGTGCTGTGACCTACGTGCCTTGAAGATGAGTTTAGCTGCAGAGTTCTGAACTTGTTGCAAATGTTTGAGATGTTTCTGAGGGCAACCCGCAAGGAGTGAATTGCAATAATCTAACCTAGACAGAATGCATGCAGTAACTAACGTCTTGGTTGCGTCTAATGTAAGGTAGTGTCTAATAGAATTAATGCGTCTAAGTTCGATGTATGCAGCCTGACATGTTTTGATGATGTGCTGGTGCATGGAGAGATTATGGTCAAAGACAAAACCGAGGTCACGAACGCAATCAGAAAAAGCAATAGCGGTATTACCGACAGTAATAGTGGAAGGCAGAGAAGAAAGATCTGCAGGCAATGGAGAAACACGAAGGGCTTCAGTCTTGTCATCATTCAACTTAAGTCGATTTTCATACATCCAGGATTTTACTTCAGAAACGCAGTTCTGAAGAGACTGAACTAGATGATCGTAGTTAGAAGGAGAATCAGTATGATTGAGCTGGGTATCGTCCGCATACATTTCATGACGGATGGAATGTGAGTCAATAAGGTGGGTCAGAGGAGAAGTATACAATATGAAAAGCACAGGACCCAGAACAGAGCCTTGAGGCACGCCAAAATCCAAAGGCAGCTCAGAAGATTTGTTTCCGTCGACAAGTACGGTTTGCTTTCTTTCTGAAAGATAAGATCGAAACCAGTGTAAAGCAGATTTTTGAATTCCAAAGTTGTTTTCCAAACGGGAAAGCAAAATTTCATGGTCAATAGTATCGAAAGCAGCTGAAAGATCCAAAAGGAGAAGAATAGAAATTTTGTTTTGATCCAGGGAGGTCAAAAGATCATTGAGAATACGAAGCAGAACAGTTTCTGTGCTGTGCCCTGGCCTGTAAGCGGATTGGTGAGGACTAAGGAGGTTATGGGATGAGAGATGGGAGAAAAGCTGGTCTAGAATCAGACGTTCAAGCAGTTTAGAAAGAAATGGAAGATTGGAAATCGGTCTGTAATTTTTCAGGTCATTTTTGTTGAGGTTAGATTTTTTCAGCAAGGGCTTAACAATGGCAGTCTTAAATTCACGGGGAACAATTCCAGTGGTAATAGACTGATTCATGATGTTTGTAATGGTCGGCAAGAGAAGATCCACATGTTGAAAGAGAAGTTTGGTTGGAATGGGATCAAGTTCACATGATTTAGGGGGAGTCTTAAGAATGGTCTTCCGGACAAGGTCTTCAGAAACTGGAATGAAATTTACAAGTGGTGAGCCAGAAAACGACACAGTGTTTGAACCAGTACTTTGAAATGGTGGAAAACTGTCACGGATCTTGAGAATTTTCTTATGGAAAAAATCGGCAAAAATGTGTGGGAGCAGTTTGACATCGGACACAGTGGGAAGAGACACAGGTTTGATTTTTCCAAGAAGCGAGGACATATTGTGAAAGAGTTGTTTACAAGTGATAGAACTGGACACTAGCGAAGAATAAAAAGCTGTTTTCGCGTCGTGTACGCAATCTGCAACCGTTTGCTTTGCTGCGTCATAGATTTGTTTGTGTACTGTTAACCGTGATGACTGCCAACAGCGCTCGGCACGCCTACGCTCTCTCTTCAGCTGACGAAGCTGATCAGCGACAGCGCCGTACCACGGGGTAGGCTTTCCGTCCCGGACTTTTCGTTGACGTACAGGCGCATGCTTGTCAAAAACAGCGGCAAGGGAACTGTTCAAATCGGACACTGACATAACGGTGGTCACAGACTGAGAAAGATCATCAGCGAACTTGTCTTGGTCAATTTTACTAATAGAGCGAGTGGACACAAGCTTTGCTTTACGTTTAGGCTTTTCAGCTGCTAGATAAGACAAAATTGAAAAATGGTCAGAAGAAAGATCATGATGGACACGAGTTGACAAAACAAGGTTATCGTCATCTCTACATATGACAAGGTCGAGAGTATTTCCACAGCTCTGCGTGGGTCCACTAACAGTCTGTTTAAGACCGTATATGTCAAGCTGATCAAGAAATTTTCTGGCATTAAAATCAGAAGTATCATTTACATGGATATTAAAATCACCAGCTAGAACAATACTGCCTTGACAATCAACACAAAAATCAAGAAAATCAGGTAATTCATCAAAGAATTGAGATGTTGAAAGTTTGTTTTTCTTGTTGGGAGGAACTCTGTAGAGCAGAAAGAATGCCACACGTTGCTGTTGGATCATCAAAATAAATTGAACCAGTTCAAAAGTGTCATGAGAGAAAGGAAAATTCGTTGTTGTTGTACAGTTTTCAGTGAGAGAAACTTTGAGGAGGATGGCGGTGCCACCCCCACACTTGACCTTGGCGTTTGGGGGTCGTGGGAAAGACAGCAGCTTGTAGCCTGGGGGTGTCAGGTCGCGGCACTTCGCTTCGTCACCGGACTGACGAAGCCAGGTCTCAGTCAACAGCATGACGTCAATATCGTGATCACGGACGAAGTCGCAGATCTCGGAACGTCTCTTTGACGGTCCCACAGAGTGCGCATTGAACAAACACAGACACAGCTGATTTGGGAGAGTGTCTAAATCTTGAATCGGGACAGTGATCAGATTGGAGAGGTTACAGCCTTGGGACGATGAAGGTAGAGTGACGTCAGACAGGATGGAGGGTGGCACCAGACCAGTACCAGCAGATGGACAGGCCAGGAGATCTCTGACGAGTGGAGTGCCGCAGACAACCCCGATCTTGCGACATTTTCTTCTGCCCCCACGCCGGGAGCGCTTGTGAGGTAGATTAACGCCCAGTGATAGAGTTTTCAGACGAGTAATCAAATTGGGATCGAGGCGAGCGCCTGTGGTCTTGGCAGCGATCAACTGATCGCGAGTGTAAACACAACGAAGAGGGGTCCGCCTTCTTGACAAGCGGGGGTCAAAGGTCAAATTTTCACACAGCGCGGCAGGAGCCAGGGACAGTGCAGCGTGCCCCACGTGCCCCACGGAATGCGGATGCTGACGCGCTGGTAGTAATGGCGACTTGCATTCGAACAAAATGGAAAGTCTTACCAGCAGAAGCCATGCCACAATCAACAGTCTGAGAGGTGGAGAAGCTCCGTAGAGCCACAGAAACAATGCCCGATCCATCACAAGCCACCAGAAACAGTTTCAGGCACAATACACTCTCTCAGTCTCACAAAACAGACGAAAAACATGGGAGCAAGTGAAACCCTGCCTGCTAGGCGGACTCACATACACACGATCGGAAAATTGAAGCAAATGTAGCACACTACGCATCATGTACCATACATTGTTTTATTTTGTATTTTCACAAGAACATTATTTTATGTGGGGATCAGTTTCTGAGGCAGTCTGTGGCTGTATGTGTCACAGCAAAGTAACACACTGCTTATGGTAAGTACAGAAATACATCATAGGTTGACGTTTGGGCTGTAATGATCTGAAAGAGGATCTGGAAGACGAGAGTAAAGACTTAAAATCATCTCAAACAATAAACTTTAGTTGTGGATCCGAATCCCGACATCATTATACTAAAGAACAGCAAATAGATTATGTGATCTATTCAAAATGTGACAGTTCTGTGGTTGATATATATATTGAATGTTTACAAACGATTTTTGCAGAAATTGTAGCTCTGTTTGTCACATGACTGAAGACAAAATAAAAACCAGAACGTGACAGCAAGCTGATACGTCTTGCTTAAGCTCCTGTTTGCTTCACACAGTGTGACAGTGCTCTGATGATGTTGCGTGAGTTAGCAATAGTTAGGCCCTTCATCCATCTTGGGATGTAGGCCATCAACAAGAGACCTTCATAATCCTCTGTCCTGTGCTTTTTTCCTCTAGCTGTTTCCAGGCGAGTCCTATCCTCCCTGTGTCTGCTTGAATGTCTCTTTGCCGGGTGTTTCTCAACAGGCCGTTCTTTCTCTTTCCTTGGGGGTTCCCTGTCAGGACCTGTCTGGTGATACATGACGCTGGTTTGTGTAGTGTGTGGGTTCCATGTCAGGACCTGTCTGGTGATACATGACACTGGTTTGTGTAGTGTGTGGGTTCCCTGTCAGGACCTGTCTGGTGATACATGACACTGGTTTGTGTAGTGTGTGGGTTCCCTGTCAGGACCTGTCTGGTGATACATGACACTGGTTTGTGTAGTGTGTGGGTTCCCTGTCAGGACCTGTCTGGTGATACATGACACTGGTTTGTGTAGTGTGTGGGTTCCCTGTCAGGACCTGTCTGGTGATACATGACACTGGTTTGTGTAGTGTGTGGGTTCCCTGTCAGGACCTGTCTGGTGATACATGATGCTGGTTTGTGTAGTGTGTGGGTTCCCTGTCAGGACCTGTCTGGTGATACATGACGCTGGTTTGTGTAGTGTGTGGGTTCCCTGTCAGGACCTGTCTGGTGATACATGACACTGGTTTGTGTAGTGTGTGGGTTCCCTGTCAGGACCTGTCTGGTGATACATGACGCTGGTTTGTGTAGTGTGTGGGTTCCCTTAAGGACCTGTCTGGTGATACATGAGCTGGTTTGTGTAGTGTGTGGGTTCCCTGTCAGGACCTGTCTGGTGATACATGAGGGTGGTTTGTGTAGTGTGTGGGTTCCCTGTCAGGACCTGTCTGGTGATACATGACACTGGTTGTGTAGTGTGTGGGTTCCCTGTCAGGACCTGTCTGGTGATACATGACACTGGTTTGTGTAGTGTGTGGGTTCCCTGTCAGGACCTGTCTGGTGATACATGACACTGGTTTGTGTAGTGTGTGGGTTCCCTGTCAGGACCTGTCTGTGATACATGACGCTGGTTTGTGTAGTGTGTGGGTTCCCTGTCAGGACCTGTCTGGTGATACATGACGCTGGTTTGTGTAGTGTGTGGGTTCCCTGTCAGGACCTGTCTGGTGATACATGACGCTGGTTTGTGTAGTGTGTGGGTTCCCTGTCAGGACCTGTCTGGTGATACATGACGCTGGTTTGTGTAGTGTGTGGGTTCCCTGTCAGGACCTGTCTGGTGATACATGACGCTGGTTTGTGTAGTGTGTGGGTTCCATGTCAGGACCTGTCTGGTGATACATGACTCTGGTTGTGTAGTGTGGGGTTCCCTGTCAGGACCTGTCTGGTGATACATGACGCTGGTTTGTGTAGTGTGTGGGTTCCCTGTCAGGACCTGTCTGGTGATACATGACGCTGGTTTGTGTAGTGTGTGGGTTCCCTGTCAGGACCTGTCTGGTGATACATGACGCTGGTTTGTGTAGTGTGTGGGTTCCATGTCAGGACCTGTCTGGTGATACATGACGCTGGTTTGTGTAGTGTGTGGGTTCCCTGTCAGGACCTGTCTGGTGATACATGACGCTGGTTTGTGTAGTGTGTGGGTTCCATGTCAGGACCTGTCTGGTGATACATGACGCTGGTTGTGTAGTGTGTGGGTTCCCTGTCAGGACCTGTCTGGTGATACATGACTCTGGTTTGTGTAGTGTGTGGGTTCCATGTCAGGACCTGTCTGGTGATACATGACGCTGGTTTGTGTAGTGTGTGGGTTCCATGTCAGGACCTGTCTGGTGATACATGACGCTGGTTGTGTAGTGTGTGGGTTCCCTGTCAGGACCTGTCTGGTGATACATGACGCTGGTTTGTGTAGTGTGTGGGTTCCATGTCAGGACCTGTCTGGTGATACATGACGCTGGTTTGTGTAGTGTGTGGGTTCCCTGTCAGGACCTGTCTGGTGATACATGACGCTGGTTTGTGTAGTGTGTGGGTTCCCTGTCAAGACCTGTCTGGTGATACATGACGCTGGTTTGTGTAGTGTGTGGGTTCCATGTCAGGACCTGTCTGCTGATACATGACGCTGGTTTGTGTAGTGTGTGGGTTCCCTGTCAAGGCCTGTCTGGTGATGCATGACGCTGGTTTGTGTAGTGTGTGGGTTCCATGTCAGGACCTGTCTGGTGATACATGACGCTGGTTTGTGTAGTGTGTGGGTTCCATGTCAGGACCTGTCTGGTGATACATGACGCTGGTTTGTGTAGTGTGTGGGTTCCATGTCAGGACCTGTCTGGTGATACATGACGCTGGTTGTGTAGTGTGTGCCTGATCCATCCCCTTCTTCTTTTTCCAATTTTTTTTCCTCTACCATTTTATGTCTTCTTCCACCTATCGATGTTGTTAACTTATGTGGCCAGTCAGTCCTGTGTATTACTCTCAGACAGCTGTTAAAGAAAGTCTGCACATGGTTCAGAGCAGTTTTTGATATCTTCTGTGTTTCAGAAACATAACCAGCAGCAACACTGAGTTCACGTGATTTTGCAACAGTTGAGCCTGAAGTGCCATTTCAGGTAAATGGTCAAAAATGATATCTATAAATGTCACACATTTGCCCTTACATGTTGCACTGCCATGGTCTTAAGATTCAGCATCACTTATAAATTAAGTTCTTAACAAAGAAATACTATCCTTCAGGTATCTGTCAATGAGGGAATATGTATACATTTTATCAAACTTCTCGGTGGTTGTTCTCCCTGACACACGCTCCAAGCGATACTCAGACTAAAGATGAGCACTGTGTCCTCAAACTGACTACATAACCTTCCTGTTGGTGGAAATCGCTTGAAATAGATACTACGCCCAGTGTAGATGCAATGAACAAATTGCAGTTCGTTTTCACTCAAATGTCCTTTAATAAAAGAAAACAACGAATAAACACATGGTCAATCGTATTCTGTAAAAACAATTGACCCTAAATTCATACCAGTCAGACACAACACAGGAGGAGAATTACCATGATGATCACTACCCAAGCACAAACTCCAACATCGTATCCCTATGTACATGAAGTTTTATCATGATGACCAGCACCACCAGCACTGCTGACCAGTGAGTGCAGACAATCTATAAATCTATCATTGCACAACTGAATCACTGTCCCCAAAATATCACCATCTACAATCACCCTCCCAGAGAGGACTCCACCTTGTAGTGGTCAGAGGGCTTGAGGTTCCAATGATCCCTTGAGTTATGCTGACAGGGAAGTTAACTGGACTTTTCTTGACAGTTTGATGCACAAAGGACTAAACAGCAACAAGGAGCTGTAAGGAGTTCCCGAGGAGGCAATCAGGACGGAATCAAAGAGCCAGGGCGTTGCTGAAATACGCTGGGCCATGTTCTGGAAGGGGTCAGAGAAAGTCTCGACAAACACCCTCTTCCTGACATTCTGTTGTCCTGTACTTCCACAGTCGGTAAAGATAGGGTATCTCAATGTAAATGTCTCACTGTATGTTCCATCACCGATGTTTCAGATGCCAGTCATAAAGGAGAGACGTCCCAATACAGAAAAATGTGGCATATGCCAATGAGGCACACGGAAGGACGTGTGATGGACCAGCATTATGCATAAATTGTGGAGAAAATCACCTTTCATCCTCCATATGGCAAATGGAACCAAATATTCAGAGTTAAAACTGAAAAAAGACCGTGAGGCGAAACGATTGGTAGAAGGAAGGAGGCCATCTGCAATCCAAACTTATGCTGCAAGTGTTAAGAAATCAAGTCTTGCCTCCAGGGCATCTCAGACTGGAATTATTTAGAGAAAAACTACTTCTGAGACTTTGCAAGACATTAAAGACCGCATTGGGCGCATCAAACCCGCTGTTTCTCAGATTACCCAACAATCGAAACCACGCAGTGCTGGACATGTCAACAGCCTGGGAAACCCACCCTTTCACCCCAGCAGTCCAGGAACAGCTCCACAGGGAGTGGGGAAGGGCAGAAAGTCATGCTGGTGGAGACGAAAAAATCTCCACAGGGCTACATAGGCCAAAGCCTTCTCTGCCTGCGGACAGGTCAGTCATCAGTCTGACCACCTGAAAAAGGCAGAAAAACAGGAAAGTAGATATGCACCATTGCAGGCTGAGGAAAGTAAGATGGACATGGACTGAATTTGTCTATTGTTGCTTCCCTCAGTAATGAAGAATATTGTCCATTGGAATATAAAAGGTCTGAATTCAAATTTAGAGGAGCTCTAGCTACTTTGCCATGACCTGAAGTCCATTATGCTGGCTCTACAAGAAGCGTTATTGCGTGAGGTGAACATGTTTTTTCCATAATGGATTTCAACATTATTTCCAAACCAGCACAACCAAGGCTGGAAGCGTAATGGGTGGAGTATCTTTGCTCTCACACACGTCTGTTTTGTATAGCACTGTTACTCTGAATACTTACTTGCAAGCAGTAGCAGCAAAAGCATCTCTACACAAAATCATAACCATCTGTTCTCTGCACCTACCTCCGTCAGAACCTGTTACAAAAGATCAACTGGTTGATCTGATTGTGAATTTTTACGACCATCTCTGTTGCTGGACGATTTGAATGGGCATTCCCCGCTTTGGGGTAGTGCAGATACTTCAGTCTGCGGTCTCTTGCTGGAAAACATCTTCTCAGAATTAGACTTATGCTGTCTAAACAATGGATCTCCGACTCATATTCATCCTGCAAATGGTACATTTTTCTGTTTAGATCTATCGATGTGCGATGCTTCACACGTCTGGACTATGAATGAAGACTTCTTGATGATCTGCATGGAAATTACCATTTCCAACGGTCTTTAACAGATACAAACATTGAACATGAATCCTTACCAGAACGTTTGAATTTTCACAAGGCTAACTGGGATTTATTCTCAAGGACCATCCAGAGCGAATTAGAAGAAGACAGAGTTCTGCAAAGTGATGATCCAGCAGACACTCTAACTCCAGTCAGTCTGAATTGTGTCAAAAAAGCAATTCCCATATTGTCATAGAAACCTAAAATTCCTAAAATACACCGGTTCAATTCTGATTGTAACCATATAAAACAAGCCTGCATGAAAACTGTACATCGTGTCTTCCAAACTTCATCAGTAGACAACATTCAAGCTCATCAGAAACACTGAGCGAAATCGAGGTATGTCTTTAAAGCAAGTAAACGACAGTTTTGGAGAGATTTCTGTTTCAAACTGATGGCCACAACTCCAAAGAAGAAAGTGCGGAAATATAAAAAAAAAAGAATTAATAGTAAAAACACGTATCCCTCAGTCAACCATCTCAAACTGTCAGATTCTCTGATCACTGACAAAAACGCAATTTCTAGCTTGTTAACTTCCACCACTGAAACCATCTCTTCCTCAGCCAACAAATCGGCGCTTTTCCTTAAACACAAATCCTTCAAAGAAAAGACAGCCTGTAACTTCATCGCTGATAACACAGAAGAGTACAATCTTCCACTGACCTTAGCCGACTTAATAGCTGTTTTGTTGTCTTGCTCTGATTCTTCTCCTGGCCTGGATGATATTCATTACAAGCGTCTAAAGTACTCCCGGAAAACTGTTTACAAATCCTCTTACAAGCGTACAATTAATTTTGGATGACAAGATTCTATCCTCCATCTTGGCAGATAGCCCTGATCATCCCTCTACCTAAACCTTGAAAAAATCTGTCCAGTCATTTCAACTGTAGCCCAATAGCTTAAACCAGCTGTCTTTGCAAAATGATGGAAAAAGTGGTCAACAGCAGACTGACGTGGAAACTGGAAAATGACGGCACCTTGGCTAAGAAACAGTGCGGTTTTCGCAAGCACAGTGGGCCATTTAAATCCGCCCTGAAATGACGATCCATGATGCATTTCTGAACAAACAGCATGTAGTGGCTACCATGTTTGATTAAGAGAACGCATATGATATCACCTGGAAACCAGGAATACTCATGGGTCAACACGAACAGGGTGTTTGGGGTCACCTACCCCTGTTTACCCAAAACTTTTTGGCTGATTGACAGTTTCAAGTGCAAGCTGGTACTACTCTCTCCGACATTCAAGAGCAAGTGCTGGCTGTACCACAAGGGAGCATTCTGTCATCTGCACTGTTCAGTATTAAGATCAGGAATATAGTCAAGTCTGTACAGCGGGGCTCTGACTGTTCCCTGTTTGTGGATGATTTTGTGGTATACGCAACTGGAAGCGTCTATCCAGGCGTTAAGTGATGACTGCAACTGTGTGTAGATAGGATCCAACAGTGGGCAGATATAGACAGTTTTTTTCTACATCCAAAACATAGTGTATCTACTTTCATAACCCCTGACATTTCTTTGCTGGGCCCAGAGATCTATCTGGGAAAGTCCACCATTCCAGCTGTAAAAGAAGATACATTTCTGGGGTTGATTTTTGATCAAAACTTGAATTTCCTCAGTCATATCCCACACCTTAAAACGCCATATCAGAAAGCTCGAAATTTCTTCAAGTCGTTGCTCATACAGACTGGGGTGCTGACAGGAAACACTGCTTCATCTGTACAGAGCTTTTATTTGCTCTAAACTGGACTATAGTTTCGCAGTGGTTCTGCAAGACCATCCTACCTAAAACTGCTGGATCCCATTCATCATCAAGGGCTGGGCCTCTGTCTCGGTACAATCAGAACAACTCTAGTTTACGGTTTATTTGCAGATGCAGGGAAACCCTCCCTGTCCAAATGTAGACTAAAATTAATCTTGGATTTCTGTTAAAACTGTTCTCTGAACCGGAAAACCCAACTTATGACTGTGTCTTCAAGTCCAAATTTCAAACCCAGTTTGAAAAACATGTGAAAGTCACTCCTCTTTCAGGGATCTGTATCCGTCTTCATAATGCAAAAGGCAGATACAGATTTAGCAGTTGTTTTAAACTTCTCCAAATTTCCAGACAGCCCACTATGGACCTTGAAAACATCAAAGGTCTGTTTTGATATTGCTTCCTTCCGTAAAGTCTATACCAGTTCACTGGCCTACAAGTCGTTTTATGCAGAACTGTGTCACACGTTTCCGTCATCCCACAGACAGACAACAACTTTTTCCAAAATCCTCCCCAACCTGAAAAAGATTCTTCCATCTGCTTTAGGGAACCATAGGAAGAGACAGTGTTATGTGGGATACACACGGGTCACACATCCTACATTCATTGCTACCTTTTTGAAAACTAAAGAACCTCTGTAAAGCAGCTCTTCAAGAACACACAGACCAACTCAACACAAGCTGCGAGAAGTATGATATGAAGATCAGTATCAACAAAACAGAAGTTATGTCTGTCAGCAGAAATCCAGGAAAGCTGGACATCAACATCAACGGCACCCAGCTGAATCAGACCAAAGAATTTAAATACCTTGGCAGCCTCTTCACTGAAGATGGAAAATTGGACAGAGAGATAGAAACAAGATGCCAGAAAGCGAACGCAGTCAGTTACCAACTCGCCCCCCTTCTGAAACATCCCAGCATCCCAATGAGCACCAAGGCAAAACTCATCAACGCCATCTTCGTTCCAACACTCACATACCAGTGTCAGACATGGGCCCTAACAAAAGCCTTAGAGAGAAAATTGGTCACATGTGAAATGCGCTGCCTGAGAAAAGCTGTCAACAAGACCAGACGCGACAAGATCAAGAATGAGGTGATCAGAAACATGGTCTGACTAACACCAATTCTCCACCATGTCGAACAACAAAGGATCAGGTGGTTTGGTCACCTCACCAGAATGCCGCCCGACCAACCGGCCCTACGGGCATACACCACCAGATACACTGGCTGGAAAGCCAGAGGTAGACCACGGAGACGATGGAGCGACTCCGTGGCTGACACCCTGCGAGCCCATGACCTGTCACTCTATCAAGCCTCCCGCCTTGCTGCAGACAGACGTCTGTGTCTCCCCGTGACACCGAAGGGCACCAGCGGCAGATGAAAGAAAGAAAAGAAAGAAAGAAAGAAAGAAAGAACCTCTGTGGCAAATACCATGTGACAAGCAGTTGAGCATCAGACACCTTCTTATTGAATGTTTGAACTTGCATCATGTGAGACATAATCACTACACAGCAGATGCCTTGAAGAACCTCTTTGGAGACGTCCATCCAGATGCAATTTTCCAGTTTTTTACAAAAGGTAAACAGATTTCATCATATATGATTTTGGGTATGAGTATATTTTTCTTTACTTGTGTTTTAGACTTGTAAGGTTAACGATGAGCTTGATTTTCTACTGTTGTCTTTTTACTTAATTTAAGTGTCATTTTGAACATGATGTTAGTCCTGATATGGCTTTAGCAGTCGGCTGGGTTGTGAGCAATATGAACGTGAACCTGAATCTACAATCACAGGATAAATTCACATCCCTCCCGAAACAAAACCTTTCTTGCCTGCACGTTGTGACTCCATGGTCTGTGCTGTGTTGTGCTGTGCGATGTTGTGCTGTGTTGCATTGCACTGCGTTGCGTTGCGTTGCGTTTCGTTGCGTTGTGTTGTGTTGTGTTTTGTCATGTCATGTCGTGTTGCGTCACATCGTATCGTGTTGTGTCGTGTCGTGTCTTTGTGAGCTGAACAAGCCCTGTCACAGGTCTTTATGTCACTGAAAAGAGCTTACTGTGCATCTGTCAGACACATCAAATGGACATAGCAACATTTCTCAATGCTCATTTGAAAATCTCTTATTATTCTGATTGAAATTCAGAAAAAAAATGTCATGCATTATGCTCTAGTTTCAGTTGACCAGCGTGAGTATTAACTCTCAGCAAACAATAATCCACATATCAGCTAAAAGCATGAAATAGGAGACTATAAATGTTCCGTCACGGTGACGTTATAATCATTCTCAATAGACCCACTCTTATTAATGGTCTCCTTAATGACGAATCTTTAGTGGGTTTGTGTATGTACACAACACAGGAGGGAATTGCTCAGAAACGTAGATTTGAATGACTAAACATCATTTTCATGATCACAGCTATATAAGCAGCGTACTCAGTTGGTGTAAAACGGACAACGCTACTATGGCTTTACCATAAATTACTTACCTGTGAAGGTAGTCTGTGAAGTTAGTAGTGGTTGTTGATATGGTGGTGGTGGGGGTGTGACAGCAGTTTGTTTTGCTGTGATTTATTTCAAATACGGATGGTAGAAATGTTAAATCTGAAAATGTCAGAGGTAAAAAATTGTGATTTTCATTGAGGTTCGTCAATGTTTACGATCTTGGAAGACAAGAGTTCTCTTACGTAGAGGACAATAAATCACTTGAGAAGAGCGGGCTGTCGTGTCACTTGATCTTTGTGAGAGCTATATATGTCAAACGAAAACAACTCTCGTACAGTTTGTAACGAGATCAACCAGTGTGTTCAGAATGTCTGTTGCTTTGTTGCATTGATCGATGCTTGACTGGTAGTGTTTACAAGAAAAAGACAAGAGAACTTCATTTCATTCAGTAATCTGACTTTGTGGGTTACATTATGTTGTTGTTTAGCATTGACTAAAACAGGAGCAGGTAACTATTGACAGTAGCTACACTCAGTTGTTGTAGTGAAATTATGAATGCAGCATAGACTCTGATGTCTTACGTGAAGAAATGTTTATATGAATCCAAGTTACAGTCAGTCTTCACAATATTATATCTCAGAGCACAAGGATTTATATGTTATATATACTGAATACCAATGCCACGGATGTACTCTCTGCACAAAGGTACATGTATTTCTTAAGATGAAGAAGAAGTAATGAAATGAATCACACCAGGTAAATAACAGTTTAAAAACTACTCTAACATCAGTTTACTATGCAGGTGAAGGATGGATGCGGCTTAATGACGCGTAGCATATGTACAGTTATGCATGTGTAGCTGCTATTGGTCTTTCAGCCATCCAGAATCAAGACCACGGCCACACAGTAAATTATGCCAGATGAAGGTCATTTTAAAGGGGGAAAGGAGAATTGGAGCACCTGGTCACAACAGGAAAGCTGGAGGGAAAGAGAGCACCAGGTAAACCCAGGGAGAAGATATTGGACAGAATTGCAGAGTGGCTGAAGAGAGAGACAATGACAATGACAATGACAATGATGCTTTATTTTCCAATGGTAAAAGTTATTGGCTAGAAGCCATTTTTCAAACTTGCCGTTGCTATTCTGTACACATGACATTTAATTGCAGTAACAAGTACAGCTTAAGGAAGATACATGTTGAATACTAAAATCAAGATAACATTACAATGAAGTCAAGAAACTTACACAGTCAGCGCTTAAAAATAGATAGATAGATAGATAGATATAGAGAGAGAGGTAGATAGTATAGATAGATAGATGAGCAGGTAGATGAATTAACGAATAAGTAAGTAAATAAAGAAATAAAGATACTGTTGATAGTAATAATAATAAAAATAAGAAGAAGAAGGAGGAGGAGGAGAAAACAAAGTAAACAAAATAGTAATAAGATAAAACAAAATAAAATGAAAGAGAGGGAGAAAAAAACATTACATGTGAAAAAATTACAGAAGATAAATCAAGCGTCAAATAGGCCAATGGTCTTACAGTCAAATCAAAGAAGATGAATACAACTTGCTGTCACTATTCTTATTGTGGCTATACTGATTACACACAAAAAATATTAACACTGCTACAACAATTATGACTAATACCACTACTACTACTACTACTAAACCCAAAAATAATAAATGGAGGTAAAAAACAGCAGTTTAGAAGGATGAAAAAAGGGTGGGGGTGGGTGGGTGGAAGGTCGCAAACACTGGAACGATTGAAGGCATGAACACATAAAATTCTGTAGGAGACAGAAAATTGACAGATGATATGAAGTCAAATGGACAAATGTATAGATAAATGGAATAAAGTAAATTTTACTTTCGACAATAGGAAATTACAGTAATGATAAACGCATATGTATAATAGAAATATCATACATGTGTAAACGTATCAATAATTCATGTAATAAGACATAGATAAATCAAGAATAGCAACCATAATCAAGCGCCGTTTTTCTTGATAGGAGAAGAGAGATACAAGCATGATATGGATAACAGAAGGAAAAAAGTGACAAATACAGACAGCAGATAAGAACCAACCTACCAAACAAACAAATTGGCTAACAGATAGATGGGCAAGCAAGCAAAACAAAAACAAAACAAACAAAAACAAACAAACAAACAAACAAACAAAAATGAACAAAAGCAATGAGAAACAAAGAAGAAGCAAGAGAGAAACAAACACGTCATATGTTCATCAACAAATCATCGCATATAATACAGAAAGAAATACTGGTTGGCTGTTTGAACTGTTAAAAAATTAATAATGGTTAAAAAAAAAAAAAAAAAAAGACAAACAAACAAAAACAAACGATCATTGTGCATACACACACACACACACACACACACACACACACACACACACACACGCACACACACACACATTGACTAGATTAGATGTCATAGGTTGAAAGGCAGCTGACGTTATTGTTGCTAATTGAGGTAATCTACGACACTGACATCAGGGATTTAAATAAAGTAACTTTGAAGGAAGAGTGTGATTGAGTGTTTCTGATATTTGGGGGGAGGGTGTTCCATAGTTGTGCACCAGAAAACGATAAACTACTTTTATACATGTCAATTCTTGGACGGATAATTTTGAATTGATTTTGTCTTGAGTTTGAGTATGATCGCACATTCTGATTAAACAAATTGAGAAAATATTGTAGAACACTCTTTTTTGATACTTTAAACATTGTGATACCTTTATTGAACATCAAATGCGACTTTAGAGGGAGGATTCCTAATTATTTAAGTTTTTCATCTGTTGTTAAAATGGGATCTGGCAAGATAAATTTTGCTGCCCTCCCATGTAGGGTGTTCAATTTTTTAGATGAACTTCACATGAGTTATCCCACAATGTAGAGGCATAATCTATATGCGACTTAATATGAGCATTATAAAATAATTGGTGTGTGTTTGTATCTGTTAGATATCTTAATTTGGACAGAATAAATATGTTCCTGGAGATAATCTTGCATAAGTAATCAATGTGGTTTTGCCAGGTAAGATTATGATCAATGAGAATACCTAGTAGACGGTGTTCAGGTATTTGTGCAATAGAATTACCTCTCAAAGACAGATTGAGTGAGAGAGGGCCAAGCTGCCGTTTTTGGTGTGTGCATATAACCATACATTCAGTTTTCGTAGGGTTCAATGACATGGGGTTTATAGCACACCAATCAGAGATTGCATTTAGGCTCTTTTGTAAACGTGTGTTTACAGTCGCTGTACTTGTGTCTTGTCTATGGATTGTTCCATCGTCAGCGAACATATCACAGTGAACTGTGGGATCAGATATATGAAGTGGTAAGTCATTCATGAATATTGAAAATAGAACCGGCCCTGAAATTGATCCTTGAGGAACACCACATTTCACATGACCCTCAGATGAATATGATCCATTAAGATGTACTTTTTGTTTGCTTTCTATTCGACGTTATGAAATCACGTCTCATTTTGATTGCACACTACTATATTCATAGATAAAGAAAAGTACTCGCAGATGTAGAGAAAAGTGCAGTCTGAACTGCAGACAGTAGATTGATTAAAAAGAAAACAAACAAATAAAAACAAACACATACAAAAAGACACACCATAACATATACAACTGTCCCACCCAGTCACCAGAACCCAGGTGTTCAAATAATCCATCTATAGACAGACAGACAACATCAACGATCAGATCTGGTGCGTAGGTACATTTATTCATTGCAGTCCTGAAAGCATGTTTCAGGAGCATGGAGAAGAAGATGCTGAACGATGTGGAACCTACAACAAAGCCTTGCTTGATGCTGCTTTTGATGTCAAAGCGTTTGGCATGCTCTCCTCATACTGATTGGTTGCTTTCAGATCGTCGTGAAATGATCTAATCAGGCTGTGCACCTTTGGGGGGAATCCTTTTTTTCAGGAGAATATTGAACAGTCCATCCCTGCTGACTAGTTCGAAGGCCTTAGCGGGGTCAATGAAGGCGATATAGAGGGTCTTTTGTTGTTCTCTGCATTCCTTCTGCATTTCATGAAGGGAAAAAATCATGTCGATTGTGAAGTGTTCTGATCTGAGGCTGCACGGGAAATAGCTTCTGGCGGCGCGCCAACATGACTTGGGCATACAGATTGCCTACGATGTTCAGTGGGAAATGCCACTGTGGTTGTTGCGGTAGCTTCTGTCTCCCTTGGTCTTACAGAGCGTGACGATATTGTCATCTGTCATGTCTTGTTATACTGTTCATTCTCTTCAACACTGACATAGGACGTCGTGTAGGGGCTACAGGAGGCTGTTCTTGCAGTGTTTTATGAGGTCTTGGGGGATGCCATCATTACCAGGTGCTTTCCCATAGGCAAAGCTGCTAATTGCCTTGCAGAATTTTTCTAGTGTTGGTTTAGCTCTTGCTCCTCCATGATGGGCCGAGGTTGGATGGCACCAAGGATTAAGGTGGCATCAAAGTTCTCTCTGGAGTATAGCTCTGAGTAGTGTTCCATCCATTTCTCCATCTGCTTGCCTTTGTTGGTGATCACTTTCCCATTGGTGTTTCTGAGGGGGACTGTTCTGCTCTGTGTTGGACCAAAAGCTTTCTTGATGCTGTCATACATACCTCTTATGTTGCTTGTTGCTGTTGCAGTGTGAATGCTGTCGTCAAGCTGTTGCCAGTATTTGTTGGCACATATTCTTGCTGTCTGCTGTACTTTGCTTCTGGCAGCTCTGAGTTGCAGGGATTTCATTCTTGATGAGCGCTTCCAAGCAGTCATTGTTCTTGGAGGTCTTCCTCCCAAAGGTAGCTCTTGCTTTTTTCTGAATGATGTTTTTAGAGGCAGACTTGTGTGTTTGGTCTAGACAGAACATCGCTGAGAGACTTGGCAAATTCCTCAACTTTTTTCAGGATACTGCAACTTGAAGGTGTCAATGAGAGGATTCCCCTCTTGTTCTGTGTCACAGTCTGCACTATGGTATGAGCAGGTGAGAAGCGTGAACTTGAGGCTTGTTCATCTGAAAATGACTATGCCCAGTTGGTGCCAATGTTTTGATGGAAGATGTCTCCATGACACTTTGTGTTGAGGTTTCATCTGGAAGTAAGCGTTGGTTACGTAGAGGCCTTGATAGGAACAAAGTTCCAGGAGGCGTTGCCCATTTTCATTGATTCTCCCAACTCTGAAATGTCCGAGGTAGGAAGGCCAAGAGTCGTGATTGGCACCCACTCTGGCGTTGAAGTCACAACGGAGGACAAAGTGTTTTTTGCAAGGGATATCTTGATAATGTGGTTGAGGTTAGCATAGATCTCATCCTTTGCCTCTAGTGAAGATGTTAGGGTATGAGCATAGGCGTTAATAAAAGTGACTAGTCTGTCAGATGTATGGAGATGGAGATTCTGCAGGCATTCTGATCCTTTGTCATCTCGGTCAATCATTTTCAGCTTAGAGTTCCTGGCTGCCAATCCAGGTCCATGTTCTCTGTGCTTCTCAGCTCTCTTTCCTTGCCAGAAGAAGGTGTAGTATTCCTCCTTGAACGTACGTGAGTCATCTAGGTTCGTTTCTTGCAAGTCTCAGGAGCTAATCATTCATGACAGCTGTCTTTCTTTCATTGCAAACGTCTTTGAGGTTCTCTGATAGCCCTGTTGGTCATTGTACGGACATTCCAACATCCCAGTTTGAAAGCTGAACTATTCTGTTTTATGCTTGGTGTTCCTTGTTTTTGCCTGGTGCAGATCTTGCAGTCTGGAAAAGGCAGACTGTGGCAGGACAGCACTTATGTGGCTTGGGGCAACCAGATTATGTGGGCCATAGTTGTCCAGCGAGATCCGAGAATCTCTTCCACCCTTGGAAGCAGCCCCTGGTGCTACACTATTAATCAATTGAGCTGTAGCCTATAAACGGTAGATTGCTGCTTCCTCTGTTGTTTGTGACACCATGAGGCAAAGCTGGAGTGACACTTCCAGGGCGCAAACACGGTAGGGTGACATAGAACAAGCTGTTGCCCATGCAGCAGGTCCCCCTTCTCCACACTTGATGGGACCAAAGAAAACGGCGATGTCCAGTACAGTTTGGCACCAGCACTGTTGCAGGAGATGTCAGACGTTACTGAAAACAGCAGCAGACTGACTTACGGACTCCGGCTCCGGAATTTTCCTTACAACTTTCTGCCATAGCCTTTCCCATGACCACTATGCTTCAAGGCAGCAAAGCTTTGAGATCAGAGTTTTCCTTCAGATCAGCTACCACCCATGGCTTTGAGCCAAATCTATCCAATGCAGCAGACTTTACCAGTAGCATGGAATCTCTAATCTGAATGCAGAATATCAGAGATTAAACAGGCTAAGAATGTCTTAAATGACAACATGAATAAGAAGTACAAAGGCTGCAGAAAGAATCGTGGACAGAGGGAAGACAGAGAACATTGACAAAACGTAACACATAGACACAGCGAATATAACTGCCACATTAATAAACTGCAGAGGGTTTCAAAGAGCCTTCATGAAAAACAGATGTTTTGTTTGACAAGGAAACTGAAGTTTTGTACATGATGTTCGAGAAACTAAATGATAAGCTGAAAGGAAAGCAAAGGAGAACTGGATGACCAAAGAAATTTTAGGCTTGATGGAATAATGGACGAAGGCAAAAGGGAAGGAGGAAGAACATAAAAAAGATACACAAGGAAATCAGGAATAGGTGCAATGAAGCTAAGGAAGCTTGGAAACAAAGAGCAAAGAAAATGAGGACCAACACAAAACAGCTTATGTATAGAAACAATAAAGAAAATGCTCACAGGAAAAAGACGTGCACATTAACTGGTTGCTTGATTCTAAAAATGGTACGATTATCATAGAAAAAGACAAGATATTAGTTCAGGAGAGTACATTAAAGACCTTTTTGATGCATGGCTGCTCCAGCCCTTCTTTCCCTCTATCTACTGAGTTGGCCACTGCCTGCTAGCTGACTTTTGTTTACACAGCTGGGCCCCTCCCGTGTTCCTGACTCTGCCCTTATCTAGGTCAGTGCCAGTGAATCTGTACCTTCTGTGTCTCTTACTGTTTAGTGCTCACAGGATGCCGATTTTTGTGTGTCTTTAAAGTGAAGCTGTGCTCGCATTATTTCATTGTTTGGATTATCAGTGGGTGAGACGATCACTGTGTGTATTTGCTACCTGTATGTGTGATTGTTTTACCAGATCAATATGTTTGTAGCGTTTTGAAAGTGCTTAAAGTGCCATGGTATTTGAGTGACTGACAAACGCTTACGATGGAGAGTATAGTGGAACATTCCTACACACACACACACACACGTACGCACACACACACACACACATACACACACAAGCACACACACACAAACACATACACACATACACACGCACACACACACATACACACGCACACACACACACATACACACACAAACACACACACACACACACACACACAAACACACACACACACACACACACACACACACACACAAAACAAAAAACAAAAAAACTACTGCCTGTGTCCAGTGGAGAACCGCGGATATAACTGTTTTCTATAAGTACATTATTATTATTTTATCTTCAAACGTTCCTCACTTTAATCCTCGTGGCTGCTGCTGATTACAGACTGGGAGGTAGTATTTTCACTGCACCAAAGGCAGTATCAACTGTGGCCCTCAGGTAAATCGATACACTGTTCTGTGTATTGTGATGTGTTGTGTCTGCATGCATCTCTCAGCTCCAGTAAAATTAATACGATAATATTAATGTTCTACTCGTAGTGATCAATTACAATTGTGTAATTTTCACGGGACAAGCACAGCTTCTTGTCTGTTCTAAACGGCTGCGTGGTGTGTGTTTGATGCATGTTTCTTTCATGTTTGGTGTCTATGGAAAGCGTAATCTCTCAGCTTTTACGTGAATGATGTGACGTCAAATTAAATTGCTTTAGATTTTAGTACTACAAATTTTTGAACAACACTGTAGATTTCCGTTTTGCTCTCTGGGCGTGGCAGCAGCGCTATCGCATTGCAAAGCGGTTGGGTAGAAGCCCTGTTCAGTTGAGCGTGACGGTGTAGACAGAGAAATGGTGCCAGCGCTAGCCTCTGCTCTCGCTACAGAGACTCAGAGCGATCAAGATAAACAGGTCAGTGATGACACATCGTGCACCTTTCCACCCTGGCATCCTGTAACTGAAAGTGAGCAAGGAACAGCCCGTGGATGATGACAGAAATGAAGAACACATTAAAGGAAAGAACGTTGAAGGACCAGCCATAATGAAAGATGAAGTTAGAGCACCGTTAAAAAGATGAAACTCAGAAATAATTTAGTCCCTAGATAAATTTAGTAATCAGAAAATAATAGTCCTCCTAAATGAAAATTATGACACAGGAAAAATCCCCAAAGGTATGTCAAAATCAATTTCATTCCGCTTCCAAAGAAAGTAGGGGCTAAGGAATGCGAACTCCATCGTTATAACAACTTGATGAGTCACGTAACAAAACTTCTATTAAGAATAATGAGGAGGAGGGCAAGAAAATGAATAAAAAAAGAAATAGCCGACACATGTAGATTTATCGGAGGAAAAAGAACTATTAATGCCATATACGTCCTGAGGACTTTCATAGAAAAGTCAATGGAGTTGACTAAGGATTTATCTTTGTTTTGTTGATTATACCAAGGCTTTTGATTGGGTAAGACATAAAGAATTGATGAACTAACTAAAAAGATGAAAAAATCTAAGAATGCTTAGAAACGTGTATTGGGAACAAATAGCAGCAATGAGAAAAGAAAACTATAATATTATAAGCTCTTTCTAAAATATCAAAACAGATGCTAGGCATGGATGTGTTCTGTCACTAGATTTGTTTTCACATTACAGCAAAACCATCTTGAGAAACAAAGAAAAAGTGCCCTGGGATAAGGTTGGAGAAACTACAGTGAATAATCTTCGTTAGGCAGATGACACCATTCTGATTGCAGAAAATGAAAACAACTGAAAAATATCGTAATTTCATAGAAATAGAAAGCAAAAATAAAGGGTTGGAGCTAAATAGCAAGAAGACTGAAGTCGTGGTATTCAGTAACAGATAAGAAATCCCCTCATGTTAACTAACAGCAAATGGCACAACACTGAGACTGGTTGATACGTTTAATTATGTTGGAATGGTCATCTCACCAAATGGCAGATACACATCAGATATAGCCAGCAGAATCAGTCAAGCTAAAACAGCATTCAAGAAGACTAAAAGCAGTCTCACCAACAAACGCCTATCAATCAACATCAGGAAGGGAGTTCTTGAATGTTAATAGAACTGATATTGTTGTACGGATGTGAGGCGTGGACTATCAACGCACAAAGTCAGAACAAGACTGAGGTAACTGAAATGTGGTTTCTAAGAAGAATGTTGAGAGTTCTGTGGACAGCAAAGAAAACAACTGAGACAGTCTTGAAGGAGGCAGACGCAAGAAGAACATAAATGAGGAAGACTAGGAAAAGACAAGCAACATTTATAGGACATTTCATGAGGCAAGAAAATATAGATCACCTATTCACAATAGGAAAGCTGCAGGGAAAAAGAGCATCAGGTAGACCCATGGAGAAAATATTGGGTGGACTTGCAGCGTGGCTTGGGATAGAGAGGGTGAGAAATGTACATGCAACATTAAGGGATAGATTTGTAGGGAGGGCCAGGATCTCCAACTCCATGTGGCAAAGCACAAGATGATGATGATGATGATGATGATGATGATGATGATGATGATGAACGATTAATATCAGAAAGTCTCCAATATAAATCCTTGTAGCTTTTAATCTAGATCGTTTTGCGGTGATGGTGGCCAATAATTTGGTACAGGAAGCCACACAACAGAAAAGAAGGCACTAGATATAAATTTGTGTCCATTCGTTTGGCCAGGACGTAATACTGTCGTAAACACTTTTGTCAACGTGTGACGTTCGCCATTTATTTATCGGTTTCTTTTTGTGATCGTGATACGATTCCACAGTACAGAATCTGCCACTAAACATAAGTGAAAAGTAGGAACCAGAAAAAAAAACACGAAAGAAGAATACGAACAAGACAAGACAGGCCAATTGGCCTTTGTCAAGCGTAAGATTACAAACAACCAAGCACCAGATACAAAAATTATGAGAAAAACACTGAAACTTCCCTGCTGCTGTGTCCAATGTGAGAAAAGGAATAAACATAATTACTTATTCAGTCGCACTGTCGTGAGTTCGCTCAAGGCGGTGTGCACTGAAGCCAGTTCTCGACCCAGCAGTTGCGCTGAAGAAGTCAGCTGGATCGCCGATGAAAGCTACGCAGTAAGTAGCTTTTTTTTTTTTACTGAGAGACAGGTTCAGCCAAGTAGCCATTATGTCTACCCCTCACTCGTTAAAACTTCCTCAACGGGAAAATCATCAAAATGTTTAGAGAACTGGAAGAGGAACATCGATCGCTAGCCAGGTTCAGGAACCATCTTCATTTCACGCTCCATTGCAAACATCAAAATGTGTGCCCTACAAGTCTTAAGATCAAAACTAGTATGAAAGGCCAGGCAGCTAACAACATCATTCATCGTGCTCAACGTGCGCTAATAAACGAACGGATTAAACAAATCAACAGTCATTTGGTTATCATCAACAACAGGATCGCCATTTTGAAGGATGAACTCAGTGCTTGTGTACCAGATACTATCATGGCAGAGATGGTTGCCTGGTCCAACTGCACTGTCAGGCATGAATGGGACAAAGTGCGCATGCGCCACAGGAAAAAGTTTGCCAAGTTGCATGCTAAACCAAAACATGACGATTGCGTGCCCATTACTCCCGTCAGTGATCAAGAAACGCAAGAAATCAAAAACAGGTGGGTGATGAATCTGTCGGATCAAAGTTTGACTGAAGCAGAACTGTCAGTGTTGAAAGAGTGGCTCAATTTCGCGGTCACTCCAGACAAACTTCCCATCATGGAGTACATTACCAGCATTGAAACTGCGTGTTGATGGATTGGTCCTTAAACAGAAGAGGCCACACACTTACGATAAGAGTGCGTGAACATCCTCAAAAAGAGCAACCCCCCCCCCCCCCAAATCCAACATTTCTAGGGATGAAAGTCTTGCACTACAGGGATTGAAGAAGAAGGATTCCATCATGATTCTCCCAGCTGACAAAGGCCATGCCACGGTCATCTTACCCAAGGGGCAGTACTATGAGAAGGCGTACAATCTGCTAGATGACAAAAAGACCTACCAACAGCTGAGCAAAGATCCCACCAGCAAGTATACTGCCCGTATGACCAAACTACTGCAAGGCCTACAGAAGTCAGGAGAACTCTCCCCAGAACAGTACCACAGATTGTACCCCTCAGCTACTGATGTGCCTAAGCTCTATGGACTGCCTAAAGTGCACAAGAAAGATATACTCATCCGTACCATTGTCGCCTCTACAGGATCCCTGATGTATGAGACGGCCCGCTTCGTTGCAGATATCTTCTCACCTTTGGTAGGAAAGACAGAACATTCCATTTCCAACAGTGCAGACCTGGTAAAGAAGCTGTCGAAGTTAGTACCACAACCTAATGAGATTCGGGTGTCCTATGACGTCACAGCCCTGTTCACCAGTGTCCCTGTGAAGGACAGCATTGACATCATCAGGGGGAGGTTACAGGTCGACAACAGCCTTCGGCAACGCACCAACTTGCCAGTGGAACACATCTGTGAACTGCTATCCTGCTGCCTCAACACCACCTACTTCACCTTTGAAGGACACTCCTACCAACAGACCAAGGGTGCAGCCATAGGGTCCCCCATGAGTCCCATTGTCGCCAACCTCTTTATGAAAAATTTCGAGGAGAAAGCTTTGGCGTCTTTCCACACTCCTCCACGCTACTGGGGCCGCTACATGGACGACACTATGACTGTACTGAAAAAATCGGTGGTCGAAGATTTCATGAACCATCTCAACAACCAACACCCTGCCATCAAGCTCACCTATGAGGTAGAAGAGAATGGCAGCATCACGATGTTGGATACCCGCATCACCCGGATGGAATCAGGACTCGCCTTCTCGTTTATAGAAAGCTGACCCACACAGACCAGTACTTACAATTCAACAGTCACCAGCCACTGGAACACAAACTTGGAGTAATCTGCACCTTCACCCACCAAGCGAAGACCATCTGCTCTATCGACACCGCTAGAGAAGAAGAGGTGCAGTACATTAAGAAAGTACTCAGTGTGTCGGGATACCAGAAGTGGGCCTGGGATATTCCAGGGGGCAAGAAAACCATACCCCACCCCTCCACTGAATGGCAAACCCCTTCGAGAGGGCACGTCTCCATGCCATACATCAGCGGTGTCACTGAGGCTCTCAGCAGGAAGATCAGGAAGTTGGGAGTCAGTGTCTATGCCAAGCCCACCAACACCATCAGAAGCCAGTTAGTCCACCCCAAAGACAAAACAGACAAATTGGACAAATCAGGGGTGATATACAAGGTAGACTGCCAGGACTGTGACCAAAGTTATATTGGCGAAACTGAGCGCAACTTGCACAAAAGATTAAAAGAACACAAACGTGAGTCCTGTCCAGTGGGGGAACATCTGACCCACACCCAAACCACTTTGAAAAGGACAGTGTGCAAGTTCTCGACAAAGAAACAAGATGGTTCCAGATGGGAGTAAAGGAGGCAGTTTACATCGCTGCAAGGAACCCCACACTCAACCGTGACTGCGGCCAACACAACCTGCCATTGGTGTACTCCTCACTAATTTAGTCGCACTGTCGTGAGTTCGCTCACGGCGGTGCGCACTGAAGCCAGTTCTCGACCCAGCAGTTGCGCTGAAGAAGTTGGCCAGATCGCCGATGAAAGCTACGCAGTAAGTTGCTTTTTTTTTTTTACTGACAGACAGGTTCAGCCAGGTGGCCATTATGTCATAATTTTTGTATCTGGTGTTTGTTTGTAATCTTACGCTTGGCAGAGGCCAGTTGGCCGAACATTTGCACATGTCTCGTCTTGTATTAAATACGTGTTCGTATTCTTTTTTCGTGATTTTGTCTGGTTCCTGTTTGTTTGAACGCGGGTAGTCACACTTGTTTTGGATTTCGTAAGTGGAAAGTGTTGTCTCTTCTTCTGTCTTGTTTACAAATTGCAGGAAACTTGCTTCACAAAGAGTTGCTGTTAGTACTGTTTCCACAGTTGCATTGTTTGTATCATGTGCCAGCTTTGTGTTGTCACACACACTTACTGTCAGTCTGATATCCATATTTCAAAACTTGTACATATGTACCAAGAGAGACCAAGAGAGAGAGAGAGAGTGAGAGTGAGAGTGAGAGAGTGTCGTGATGATTGTTTGGTATATGTCAAATCATGAAAAACTATAAACAGTGTTTGTAGTATTAATGAAAAAAACACACCTTGACAATAAAACGTTAACTTGCCTTTCCTGAGTCTACTTCTGCATGAGTTGTAACTGTTTCCCCATCTGTTGACACGTAGTTTTCTACACACTTTTCGTCATTTGATCTTTGGTTCGATAGGGTGAATATAAAACATTATCAGCCTAACATTATTATGGTAAAAACTTCTAAATCAGGAACTCCTATGATTATTTTGAAAGACTGCAAACAGATTAGGAGTCATGATACAGCTCTGTTTCACTCCATTGCGCTAGTGATGGGTAGAGAAGTTGAATACTCACTTAGAAAGGACTTGTCAGTATCCAGACAACCATACTTCTACAGCACAATCTCAAATTACCTGCCTAACCACAATAGCCATAATATATTGCCACTATCTTTATTGCACTTACAGCGTTCTTCACAGCTCTTAGAACGTTTTGTATAACAAGCAGATCGTCACAGCATTGTGCTGAGAGATACAGACAGTGATGACATTGGTGAAAAATGTGAGCAACACCTTTGTCAACCTCTCCATAAATTGGATGAGACGTTTAAGTAATTCTGGTCTTCCCAATGAGCCCACCGCATGTTCAACTTTTGGAAGTTGTTGGTTAAGGAGAAACAAACTAACAAATAAACAACCTTCCTGAAATTAAAATTAATCCCACTCAACTACCCCACATCCACAAACGAAAATCGAGTCCACACATGGTGTGACTATTCACAAAATACAAAACTTTTATCTATTCCACTCTCATCCACTCTACCCTACATACACATAAGCATACCACAAAACAATGTGACACTATAGAATATTTACCTGATTTTCCATTCATGCGATCATAAGGCAACGATTTAAAATCCGAATTGTTGAATAAACTTCCAGACAATCGTACCTGGAGTCACCAGTGCAACAATAAAGTTAAGGAACTGACACACTCTTATAAAGAAAAGATCCGACGTTAGCTTCTGACCATTGATTGACTGTTCTACAGTCGTCCATTGATATATCTGTGCAACATTAATAATAATAATAATTACAATATTTATATAGCGCAAAATCTTGATAAAATCAAATCTAAGCGCTGAAGCAGACACACACGCAGGCACGCACGCTCGCACACACACGCACGCACACATACAGACACACACACACACACACACACACCCACCCACACACACGCATGGCTATAAATGGGGAGAAAGAATAAAAGCAATAAAAGCAAGAATAAAAGCAATGGAAAATTATAGAGAGCATAGCATACAATTATATATTATAACCATGTGATTCCCTCCGAGCGGAGACAGGCTGCAGAGGGGAGGGTTGAGTGAGGTTAGGATTTTATGCAGGAGAGAAAAGGTGAGTTTTGAGAGCGGACTTGAAGGAGACAAAAGTAGGTTGCTGACGGACTGAGAGAGGAAGTTTGTTCCAGGAGAGTGGACCAGAAACAGAGAAGGCTCGTGGACCATAGGTATTGAGCTTAGTGCGTGGAAAGCGAAGAGTCAGAGGATCAGAGGCAGAGCGGAGGGTACGTGAGGGAACATAGATCTCAAGTAGGCTTGACAGGTAATCGGGGGCTGCGTTATTGAGGCTTTTGTAGCACATGGTGTCTAGTTTGTACTGTATGCGCTTTGATACAGGGAGCCAGTGAAGTTGTGCCAGGAGAGGAGATATGTGGTCAGCTTTTTTCTTTTTGAGTACAAGGCGTGCAGCATTGTTTTGAATGCGCTGTAGGATGTGAATGGTGGAGGCAGGAAGACCAGACAGGAGTGAATTGCAATAGTCAATGTGATACATTATGAAGGAGAGAACGAGTTTTGCAGTTGTTTCGACAGAGAGATACTTCCTGATCAGCTTTATACGATGGAGATGATAGTAGCAGGATCTGGCAGTTTGAGAAACAAAGTTGTTCATGGAGAGGGTAGAGTCAATGCAGACACCAAGGTTTTTAGCTGAATCAGAAATTGGGACTGATGTGTTACATAATGGGAGAGAAAGAGGAGGCAGCTGAGAAAGTTTCTGACGGGTGCCAATGAGGATAGCTTCTGTTTTGTCGTCATTAAGCTGAAGTCTATTGTGTGTCATCCAGTTCTTAATGTCCGAGTAACACTCAGTGGTGCGAGTCAACAGGCGCTGTATATTATCAGGTGAGTCACTGTCTTGAAGTTGGGTGTCATCAGCATAGAAGTGGTGTTTTATAGAATGGGAGTTGGTGATGGTGGACAGGGGGGAGGTGTAAAGAGTGAAAAGAACAGGGCCAAGGACAGATCCTTGAAGTAGTTGTACTGGTATACACTTATGAGGTCAACATATCGTTAGAATTTATGATTTGTGGATAACCCCATGAACATACCTATGTAGAGTTACCAGTGCAGCTACAAAGTCGTGGCTCTCATACACTTTGACAAGTAAAACATATTGCCAATCTTACAGCTGTTCAATATTTTTTGATAATCACGCATCGAGTTACGAGTGCATTGGCAAGGTGCTAGCACTTGCGTAATAATTGTAACAAGAAACGCACGACGGTGCTGTACAGGAACCAGAGCAACAATGTCTCCCACTGGCCAAACAATCACCTTCCAGTTTCTGATGCCCCATGGTAACTATTTCGCAAGCAAGGGGATGGGGGGGGGGGGGTGTCCATGTGCTGCATGACCCATTCAGACACACGATCACTTATTTTGTTCACAAGCTGAGTGGCAAGGCGGGAGATGACAAATCATGGGATATAGCCACACAGCCAGCCAGGATCAGCCCGTCTACTGGACGAAAAGAGAGGGAAAGAGCCATCCTCTGCATTGCTCTGGGCTTTAGTCTCTCAATAGGGCAGCCTGTCCAGCCATCAGCTCGCATAACTGCTAGCTTTTTTCCCCATCACTATAGTCTCTACACTTAGCATGAAGAAGCTCCTTAGGGTAGTATACCAAGACCAACAAGGGGGAGGGGTCGTTTAATTGGAAAAGTGGTCAAGCAACATGCTCCAGTCATGGCCTATTTTGCTTTTTAGCCAATGTCTGACATGAACCTACAATGACAATCAATGTGTTGTCTTTACATGCTGTCATCAGGACTTTCCATGAGGTCAACAGATGTAATTCTCTGAAGTCAGCAACCAAGCTGCAAATCACAGTTAGCAAAAAACGCCCAGTGCTAGTTGGGACCCAGGGCAACAATGCCTCACCATTGGTTAAACAATCACCTCCAATCTCCTGACCACCACACTGCAATCAATTTGGCCCGGTAAAAGGGGACTATTTATGCGCTGCAAGACTTATGTGGACCCATTGGTCTGTTACCCTGTTCACAAGCTGAATGGCAAGATGGAATTATGACAAACCCTGGAACATAGTCACAGAACGCATTCCAGTTAGATGTATTGACAGAGAATCAAAGAGACCGCCTTCCCCTTACACTCTATCAGGCAGCCTGCTAGCCATCAACTTACATAGCTGCCAGCTCTCCTCTTACTTAAAAGTCTCAGCACTTAGCAGTTGGAAGCTGCCAATCTTGTTCAGCCCAAATTTGATTGGTATTTCTTACATCGCAAAAATGGCCGGACATGATGGTCCAGAGCATATCCTGCTTTTAACCTTTAACCTGATATGCTCTAAGCGCAAAAAGTAATCAGCGACTATACTCCAAACTCAAGCTATTGGATCAAGGCAGAATTAAAGAGCTCTTATTTGCCTTACTCATGTCATCCATCTCTCCATCACAAGGCAATCGTCAAAGTTTACCATCGTTGAATAACTTTCTCACACGTTGAGTTACCAATATAACATCAAGATAACGGCACAGATATATTCTGACAAAAAAAATCATTATATAAGTTAACGGCTGTTGAACAACTATCACGATATTTCCCAGCACAAGGACAGCCCAAGCAGGAACTATCTTCTCACTCAGTTCATGTTGCTCTGCTGCAGTGTCAATGTCCATGTACGTAATCAGTTGTACGACAGCATGTTAGTTGTGTGATGTCACCAGTGTCAATGTCTATGTACTGCTAGTTTTGTGATGTCATCAGTGTCAATGTCCATGTACTGTTAGTTTTGTGATGTCACCAGTGTCAATGTCTATATACTGTTAGTTTTGTGATGTCACCAGTGTCAATGTCTATGTACTGTTAGTTTTATGATGTCACCAGTGTCAATGTCTATGTACTGTTAGTTTTGTGATGTCACCAGTGTCAATGTCCATGTACTGAAAGTTGTTCTTGACCAGCTGTTAAACCACCTTCATTCCAATAACCTTGTCTATTCCCTTCAGTCTGCTTACCGTTCTGGACATAGTACCGAAACTGCTCTTCTCAAAATCTGCAACGACTTATTGACTACTCTCGACTCTAACAACGTATCACTTTTGACTCTCTTGGACCTATCTGCTGCCTTTGACACTATTGACCACTCTATCCTTCTCTCCCGTCTACATCACTCTTTTGGGCTCCATGATACTGTCTTGAACTGGTTTCATTCTTACATCACCAATCGTCTGCAAGTAGTTTCTGTCAATGGTCTTTCTTCTAATCCTTCCTGTCTGACTTACGGAGTGCCACAAGGATCTGTTCTGGGCCCCCTACTTTTCATTCTCTACACCTACCCTGTCTCCTCTATTGTCCAAGAACACCTGCTTCAGCATCATTCTTTCTCGGATGACAATCAGCTGTATGTCTCTGGGCCTCTCCCTGACCTTCCCATCATGATCCAGAAAACCCAATCTTGTGTAGCTGACCTGAAGGATTGGATGACTGATAACAAACTGAAATTAAATGAAGAGAAATCCGAATTGATCTTGATCACCCCACCCAAACTCCAAAATCACCCCTCTCTTCCAACCTCTGTCACACTTGTTGACTCATCTATCCCTCTCTCCCATTTTGCCCGTAACCTTGGTGTAACTCTTGATCAAACCCTGTCCTTCCACCAGCATGTGAGCAACGTCTGTCGGACTTGTTTTCTTGAACTCCGCCGAATTGCTTCTATCCGCCACCTCCTCTCAGAAGACACGACAAAGGCTCTTGTCTGTGCATTTGTTCTATCCCGTCTCGATTACTGTAATGCTCTTTTTTCTGGTTCCCCCTCTCATCTCATTAACAAACTTCAGAAAGTTCAAAATCATGCTGCCCGTCTCATCTTCCGCTCTTCAAAATTTAACCATGTTACGCCATTGCTCTGTTCTCTCCACTGGCTCCCTGTTCAGCAAAGAATATCCTACAAGATTGCCTGCCTCTGCTTCAAATCTATTGAGTCTTCCTGTCCTGAGTATCTCACCCATCTGTTACATCTCTACACGCCATCTCGAGCTTTGCGGTCCTCATCTGATACCCGTCTCTATAGTATCCCCATAGTCCGCACTAAAAGGTTTGGGCAGCGTTCCTTTTCCTATCAAGCTCCAACCATCTGGAATCAGTTACCTCGCTCTCTTAGATACTCACCCTCTCTGTCCACATTCAAACGCTCCCTCAAAACTCACCTGTTTCCCAAAACTGGTAATCTCTGCCCCCTTCCCCCCATGTAATGTAATGGTGACATTATAGTGTCTTAGTGTCAATGTGTCATTGTATTTGCATGTCATGCTGTGTGTGTGTTTGTGTGTGTGTGTGTGTGTTTTGTGTGTGTGTGGGTGCTTCTGTGGGCGTGTGTGTGTGTGCTTGTGATTCTGGTTATATGTTTTGCCATTGTAAACGCCTAGGGCATTAATTTGATTAGGCGTACTAAATGTTCATAATAATAATAATAATAATACTGTTAGTTTTGTGATGTCACCAGTGTCAATGTCCATGTAGTGTTACTTTTGTGATGTCACCAGTGTCAATGTCCATGTACTGTTAGTTTTGTGATGTCACCAGTGTCAATGTCCATGTAGTGTTAGTTTTGTGATGTCACCAGTGTCAATGTCCATGTACTGTTAGTTTTGTGATGTCATCAGTGTCATTGTCTATGTAGTGTTAGTTTTGTGATGTCACCAGTGTCAATGTCCATGTACGAATTCAGTTATACGACGGCATGTCATTTTTGCGATGCCACCAGTGTCAATGTCCATGTACTGTTAGTTTTGTGATGTCACCAGTGTCATTTTCCATGTAGTGTTAGTTTTGAGATGTCACCAGTGTCAATGTCCATGTACGAATTCAGTTGTACGATGACATGTCATTTTTGTGATGTCACCAGTGTCAATGTCCATGTACTGTTAGTTTTGTGGTGTCACCAGTGTCAATTCAATGTATTGTTAGTTTGGTGATGTCACCAGTGTCAATGTCCATGTAGTGTTAGTTTGGTGATGTCACTAGTGTCAATGTCCATGTACTGTTAGTTTTGTGATGTCACCAGTGTCAATGTCCACGTACTATTAGTTTTGTGGTGTCACCAGTGTCAATTCAATGTATTGTTAGTTTGGTGATGTCACCAGTGCCAATGTCCATGTACTGTAATTTTTGTGATGTCACCAGTGTCAATGTCCACGTACTATTAGTTTTGTGGTGTCACCAGTGTCATTGTCCATGTACTGTTAGTTTTGTGATGTCACCAGTGTCAGTGTCCATGTAGTGTTAGTTTTGTGATGTCACCAGTGTCAGTGTCCATGTACTGTTAGTTTTGTGATGTCACCAGTGTCAATGTCCATGTACTGTTAGTTTTGTGATGCCGCCAGTGTCAATGTCCATGTACGAATTCAGTTGTACCAGTGTCAGTGCCCATGTACTGTTGGCTTTGTGATGCCACCAGTGTCATTGTCCATGTACTGTTAGTTTTGTGATGCCACCAGTGCCATTGTCCATGTACTGTTAGTATTGTGATGTCTCCAGTGCCAGTGCCTACGCACTTATTCAGTGTACAAAGGTATTTAATTTTTATGATGTCACCATAGTCAATGTCCATATACTTAATCAGTTTTGCGACAGTCTGTTATTTTTGTGATGTCGCCAGTGTCAATGTCCATGTACGTAAGCATAGTCTGTTTCTGCTTGAGGTGTGATAGATGCATCATCTGGTATCACAAAGCTCTCTAGACATTTTTGTGCATTTTGATTGTATGCTTGAAAAGCGAAGAGTAAAAAAAAACTTACTACCTGACGTTATAACGGTAAAATAATCCTCAATTAATAAATACTTTTGCTTGATTTTATAGATTCAATTCAGGAGACATGACAATGAAATAGTGATGGGTACTGAAGTTCAAACTCCATGTACACCAGGCCTTTCAGTGCTTAGATAACCAAACTTTTCCAGCCTAGCTGTGGTACCTGCGTTTGTTATCATAACAGAGAGTCACAGCGCTGTGCCCAGAGATACCTACGGTATTGTTAAGAAAATTTGAACAACACCATCAATGGTGTATCGTCAGTTGTGTGAAACTTGACTGTGTGGTCCTTGTCTTTCTATGTGAACCAGCACCATGATCAACTCATTACATAAACATATTTTTCTTTCCTATTGCTTTACTTTCTGATCCACTTTACTGATCACAGTTGCTAGGACAAGTTTACAATGTCATGATGATAGGATTGAGGTGATAATCATGACTGGTGGTCAGTCTAGGGTTCAGAGTGCTTAACAGGGCTGTGTTCTACATTTCCCCATCATAATGTATCCTAGCGTTATCAGGTACGAGGAATATTGACACTAGCAGTTTTTCCCCAGGAAATTTGAGCAACACCCTGGATGATGCATCTGTGAAGTGCATGAGACTTGACTGTGTAGTCCCTGTCTTCCCAACAAGCCCATGGCATAGTCAGCTTTCTACAGGAGATGGTTGGTGCAAACATTCCAACAATCATTTTGACAAAACTGATGAGATTCAAACTCTCAACCTTTCAACCACTGAACCATACTGACTGGTCTGAATCATTATCTTCATCATTACTGTTGTCAGTGCATTAAATGAGAACAGACAACATAAACGCCAAACCGTCACTTCACTGTTAACAAGATTGTCATGTCTAATGCGTATAGATCTGATACCGTCATATGGCTATTCCACGGTATGCGGAGGCTAATGCACTGTTTCATTTTACATCCACTGTTGAAATTATTTAAGCACTTTGCTTTTTAAGACAGAAACCATATCGTTAAACAGATATTAAGAGTGACGCTTACTGTGAGGATATGACATGGCTATTTTATCAGCTTCAAGACGTTTTAAAATTTGTAGTGTGGGTCAACATTCATTGTTGTCAGTAGTTGGTTTAATGTGCCGGATTCTTTTGGTCAGAGCAGACATTTCCACACATCACACAGACATAGCCAGTACCATTATCAAGAACTCTGATGGTCTGATGAATATCAGTGACATGTGTCCGGGTGTAGAATACCTCTTTAACAAAACAAACGTCACAATCCAGCAGGCCAACGTGTCATACTGTCATTCTTATTATTTTCCAACATTTACAGCACACATTGGAGTGGTTTATGGGATGTGTGGGAATTCTTCTGTTTACTGTCGTTTGCATATAGAGGTGCCACAAGATATGTTAGCACGTGTTTATGTAAAACGTCTGGCTTACTGGTGTGAGTCTAGTCCATGGGAAGCAGATGTATATACTGACACTTTGCGTTCGTGGCCTCGCATTTTGATGTGTGACGTTCATTCACCAGAAGAAATGGTCCTTGAATCAAATACGAATGACGTTTTTTTCTCATACCTACACGTTCCTTACATTAAAGTCAGGACAGAAGCAATTGTAACTCATGGTTTTATCAAAGGATATACATCTGCACATTCAGGGTATCTGTATTACCAGATCTGAGATTCCCTCTCAACTTACCTTCTCTTAACATCCATGAAGAACTGAAAACTCTTGTTGGTTGTGTCATCATGGTCAGTTTTCAGACAAAATACCAACATGACAAAGATCACCCCTGTGTAGAACTGTTTTACACAGAACTACATACAGATCGCCAAAGCAGTAAGCGTGCGTGCATTAAATATGAGACACTTCCCAGAGTCTTTTCAAAATCGTGTATACACATTCGTTTTCGTGTGTTAGCAGGTTTATTTTTTATTGGAACAGAACAAAAGTTGGTCTATTCATTTCATTCTAAAAATAATCAACCCACATTGCTACTGAGTGGTCTATTTAATTGTTCTGTAGCTAACTATTTCAACTTTCAGTACCATCTGGACTGTAACCTAAAGACAGAGTGTCATGATGGACAGGACGAAACAGAACACTGTCCCTTCAGCAGTCCTGGCTGTCAGGGTTTGGTGGCTTCACAAAATAAATGTTTTCAGTATGTCAAATTGAATAATGAAGTATCTAAACAAAAAGCTACAGAGGTCTGTCTAAAAATGGGTGGAAATTTGATTTCAGTGAAAACTAGAAAGGAACAAAAAGATTTTCGACATATATTTAAAACAAAGTACAGATTTCGTGTAATAGTAGGTAACACAGGTTGGGATTCTGTACCTCTTATGTACAGCATGTTTCGTAAATGGTCTGACAATACGTTGATATACAACATAGCCCACTTCTTGTTAGAAAGGCTGTATACACCTTCAAGAAAGGTCATAATTATAGTAATTGAAAATATGATAATAGAATACGCTTATTTCATGGATAAATATGTCCTGAATTAGTGTGTGAAACACAATCACAGTCAGAAAGTAAGATCAGAGTTCAAACAGTTGGATTCCCTTGCTCACACCCACATCTATCCACCTTAACACAAACACAGCAAAACATGTTTCAGTGTCCAGGTAGTCATGTGACACACTCGTTTTTGTCATGTGATTCAAACAGTCGATGTGGAAGGTTTACATACTTACAATATTGTGTGTTTTTGGATATGAGTGCTAATGTCAATACATTGGGTCTGCCTGGAAAAGGTGCTACATATACTTTTGCCATGTTTATCTGTGATGATGATATAACAACAGTGCCATACAGTCTAGTGTGTGATTTCAGACATGACTGTCCAGACAAAAGTGACGAGTCATTCTGTGAACATTCTGCCTGTAGTGGCTTTTTATGCTCCAATGGTCAGTGTGCATTGTACAGTCAACGTTGTAATGGACAGTCAGATTGTCTGGACGATTCTGATGAAATCAGTTGTGGTAAATACATGGATGTAACATTTGTCCACACTGAGGCAGACAAAATACAGCGACTGTTCATCAACCTGGATGGTGCAGGCTACTTTACTCAGCAGGCCATGAAATCTGATGGCTCGTGTCCTGACACTCATTATCGTTGTTCAGAACATTGGTTGTACTGTCTCCCTGTCTACACACGTTGCAATGGATTTTCTGACTGCACGTATGGAGAGGATGAAGAGGACTGTGAGACTTTGTCTTGTCCTGGTTTCTACCAGTGTCGAACTTCCAAAGTGTGTGTACATGGAGATCATCTCTGTGACGGCTGGGGTCAGTGCCCACAACGTGATGATGAATGGTTCTGTGATATGATCTGTCCTGAAAGTTGTATGTGTCAAGGTCACTCTTATTTATGTCCTCAACCTTTCTCTGCTGACGTATATCCGCACTTACGTTATCTAGACGCCAAAGACTCGGGAATGACACTGGCTAATGTCAGTGCTAATAATCATCTCATTCGTCTTAGTCTCTCATATTCTTCATTATATGATATTCCCTCTGTCAAGCTTTCAAACTTGCAGTTTATCGATTTGACCAGAAATCAAATAACAAATGTCAATATGAATACATTTCAGGGGCTATCAAATTTAAAGATCTTAATTTTGACAAATAACCCTTTGTTTACACTGTCAAGTAAGCCTTTCAATGTGTATTATGCTCTGAGTAAACTTGATTTGTCAGTGACACGTCTAGAACATTTTAGCAATAATTTGTTTATGCACTTACCAATGCTAGCAAATTTGAACATATCTTTTTCTGCCATTAAAACATTACCATCAGATGGTTTTAAAATAGCACCACAACTGACTGAACTGGACATAAAAGGCAGTCCAGTTGCTAGCTTTCATTTTGATGCATTGTTGGGATTAAGTCATTTAAAGAGAATTATTTCGTCAAACTTTAGATTCTGTTGTGAGAAACAGTCAAGTACAATAAAGTGCCTATCACCACAGCCTGTGTTTTCTTCATGTAACAACTTGTTGCCAAATGATGTTTCTAGGATATTCTGTTGGCTGGTAAGTATGTTTGCCATTTTCGGTAATGGTGTTTGCTTTGTAATTCCTTTTGTTGTAAAGAAAACATTTGAAGGCAATTTCATTTTGTTTACTGTCCATATCCAAATTGCTAATGTAATAATGGGAATTCACACAAGCATTGTTACAGTGGCCAATCGAGTGTTCCATGGTAAATATATTTATAATGAAAATAATTGGATCAAGAGTATGACTTGCAAGACAGCTTCTTTTCTTTCCATTCTGTCCAATGAGGTGTCAGTTCTAATCATCTTGTTTATCACATTAGATCACGTCATCATTCTTTATCTCCCTTTGACCAGAAGGAGATTCACTCGACGTTCAACTGCTGCAGCTTGTGTTGTAACTTTGTTTGTTGCAAGTGTGTTGGCAGTGGTTCCTTTTATTCCTGGACTGTCACAGTGGGGCCTTGATGGTCAGTCTGGTCTGTGTCGTCTGGCGCTGTTTGACTGTTACAACTGTAATCAGCAGTTCAGATGGTTCACAGTTGTTGTGATATTTAACTTTATTCTGTGCATAGTATTTGTTGCTGGTGCTGTCATTATTTACAAAAAAATATCAAAATACCAAGTTGCTGTGGATTCTACCAAGCGATCAGTTTATGCTTCAGCAAACCTGATAATAAAAATGGTTGTTACAGGCTCTATTTGCTGGTTGTCATTTGGCCTGACCAGTGTGATGACTTTGTGTGGTGTTGCTGTATCAGACATGGTCCATGTGGCTATGGTTATGTACATGCTTCCATTCAACTCTGCATTCAGCCCACTGCTTTTCATGTGGTCTATTGTAACACAGCGACGACAACAGGCACAAGAAGAGAAGGTGTTACACATGTTGAAATCACGACTTTCCTTACCAGTGAAAACATTTGCTCGATGAAAGAATATATATATGTTCGCAAAAACATTATTATGCTATTTGTGGCTCACAAAGCACACCTTCGTTTATAACAAACCCTTCATTTCTTAGAAGAATGTTTCAAATTAATGGACAGAGACAGGAAGAACGTGTGTCCATGGTGTTTGTGTGTGAGTGTGCATATGTATGTATGTCAGTGAGTGAGTGAGTGAGTGAGTGGTGTGTGTGTGTGTTGTGTGTGTGTGTGTGTGTGTGTGTGTGTGTGTGTGTGTGTGTGTGTGTGTGCGTGTGTGTGGTGTGTGATTCTGTATGTGTTTGCGTGAGTGTGAGTGTATGCATGTGTGTATAATGTGTGTGTGGATGTGTGGGCAAACTTATGTCTTTGTTGGCAGCACAGCAGAGTATAGGGCATTTGTTGGTAATGATGATAACACAATGATAATAATTCAATGAATATACCGCGCTCAATATTGATATGTAAATCAAATTAAACCACACACCCTCATCATTCACTCGAACATCCACTCCTGATAGCTTCATCTGTCTGTTAAGAGCAGTTGCCAGAAACAGTTAGCCACCCTACGACCTATGGTCCAGTCACTGAAGACGTCCAAGACACACACCTCGCTGGGCCAGATGCAGGAAATGGTCTGACAGGATTTGTTTAGCTAGGCATCTGAGAGACAGTGAAAGAAAATCACTTTGAGAGGAAGATACCTCAAGTTTTTACCAGGCCTGGTGCCTCTGAATGATGAATCTTTCTCAATATAGAGACGGACCTTACACACCCAGTAGTGCCGTTGTCTGCTCTGGGCACAATCACATTATCGTGGTATAGGCTACACAGATTATGACCACAAAGCAGTTCCTGTTTGTGTCACTGGTACATTGGTACAGCCATGGTGGCAGAGGTGCTGTTGCCTGTCAGGATATGTATGGCATCAATACCATAGCCCTGTCGAATATTGGCGTATAGTTTGTGTGGAATATAAGGTATGACTTCATAACTTGGTCAGAGTCCAAGGATACCCATATCCCACTGCTTCTACAAAACTGTTAAACTATATATTTCCACATCAGTTTAGGTGTTGATTCGTTTATGCACTGAACTAGCGCCACAAAAACTGGGAGAAAGTGCATTCTGCAGCATCTTGATTATATATCAAAAGACACCATGAGAGTCTAGAAATAAAGGTGTTAATCATTCAACTGATGCTAGGATTGTTTCATGGACATTGACAAATACTAAAAAGAAAGCATAATCATGTATGACCATTGCTTTATTGCAAGTTTTGCATGTCGCCAGTTTGACTGGTTTGACCATCCTACGTTTCAGATTACCTTTGTGCATAGCAAACATCCCACACCCTGCAACACTAGGAATAAAAGCTTCTGATGGTGTGAAACGTTCTCCCATTACAACTGCAAAACGAGTTGTCGTTTCCAGTGCAACATGTGTATAGAACTTACTGTCAGCTGACATGAGTTATTTGCCTGTCCTTTTTTACTTTAAGTCACTTGCCCTTGACTTCCACTTTTTATATTACAATTATTCCACTTCCAGTATGTACTGTCAATTTCAACTACTTCTGTTAGGATTCTGTATACATTCGGTATGTTTATGACTATGTATGTGTATGAATGGTTAAGCTCTGTCAGTATGATTTTGTGTTCTTTTATTCTGATATTGTATGTTTGTGTGTGCGTGTGTGTGTGTGTGTGCGTGCGTGTGTGCGTGCGTGCGTGCGTGTGTGTGTGTGCGTGCGCGCGTGCGCACGTGTGTGTGTATGTGCGTGTGTGCATGTGTGTGTGTGTTGTGCATGTATGTGTATGTGTGTGTGTGTGTGTGTGTGGTGTGTGTGTGTGTGTGTGTGTGTGTGTGTGTGTTGTATGTAGTGGTGGTGGTCAGTGGTTTAATGTCTATCCACTTAAAGTGATTTTGGACAAAACAAACAATCAAAGAAACAAACAGAGACATTAGTAAACAACGAAAAAAAGAACATTAATAAAATAAATGAATTAATAAATAATGTACACATATGAAAATAATGATAGTACTACTACTACTACTACTACTACTACCAATAAGGAGAAGAAGAAGAAGAAGACGAACAGATAAATGAATAAATAAATAATCGATGAATAAAAATTGAAGAAAGAAAGAAAGAAAGAAAGAAAGAAAGAAAGAAAAAGAAAGTAAGAAAGAAAGAAAAGGAAACAACGATGCGGTGAATGGGACTAGAAACAGGAAGGGCAAATGCAGATGGTTTCGTGTAGTCAGTCTTGGTTAAAATAAAAAGGAAGTTCAAGTTTAAATTCATATTACTTATAGCCCACCCGGACATTAAAAACATATTCAGGCTATAACCATGTGAAAAACAAATAAGAAGCAAGAAAAAGGTAAATGGCGGAGGGGAGCGAAAACGTAACAAATAAGTAGCTTACTACAAGAAATATTTAAACAATAAACTAGTTAACTGTAACCATGAACAGTGGGAGGAACGAGTTATATGTATTTAACTATTGGATTTTTAGACAGGCTGACGAAAAATTCGTATGTTTATGTTCATAATGATGATTCAAATATGTCGGAAATTGTGCGCTTAGAAAGTACCGGAATGTGTCGATGTATTCTAAGGCAAGAAAGTAAATGACTGGGCGTTATTCTCTGTCCACAAAGACAGACAATATTTCTGGCGTACTTTGTTTTGAATGCTGAGTTTCCACCTATACATAGGGGACTGTATAAATCTATTAACATCAAACTGTTTACTTGTTTGCTGATTATAAAATTTATGCTATCAGTGTTGTACTCTCTGATTATCTTGAAACTACTTCCAAACATAGGTGTCCACTAAAATACAAGATTCATTCAAACTAATATATATTTAACGCTCAGCAAATTTAAGCGAACAAATCAACTGTGAAAATTGGATGCTGTTCATGTTCATGACAATTGCTGGGGAAACGCCGAGGAGGTCAAGATCATTCGTAACATCAGCCTTAAGAGTCAGGGTTCTGCCTTGTCCACGTCGAAGGTTGACACGGTCGCTGAGGTTGGCAGACAATATGTCACCCAGGGGAGTGGGACACCTTGTCTGCATTCGAAGTTTGTGCCCGATCAGTCTTAGTCAGCGTCTTCGAAGCGTCTTGCTCGAGGGTGAGAGCTTAGTCCGAGAGTAGAGCACCTTGGTGGAAATTTTCTCTCGCCAGTAGATGCCGAGTGCCGAGCGGATAATACGCCGATGAGAAGAGTCGATCAACTTCGAGAGAGTTTCCGTCAGACGCATGGACTCGAGACCGTAGCAAACGATGCTCTCTACTTCTGCCTTGAAAAGCCTAATCTTGATTTGGTCATCGGCCTTCGAGGTGAAAATCGGCTTCAATTTGTTCATCGCTGCCCATGCTTTAGCGAATCGTTCGTCTACCACTGAAGTTGGAGACGAGGTGTCAATTCCGAGGTAACGAACTGCTCGCATGTCTGAACCACCTCGCCGGACTGGAAAAAAATTCGACGGGGAATGGTGTCGTGGCCGACGTGCATGACTTTCGTTTTGCCGTGGTTAATTTTGAGACTAGCAGCTGACGCATTCCTCTCGAGATTTTGAAGAACTCTCTCTACAGTGTCGCCGATTCGCAGGCCAGAGCGATATCGTCGGCATAAGCCAAGGCGCTGATCTTTATTGCTGGATGTCGAGAGCTCCATCTCTCTATCAGGGTGAAACCATCGTCGTCGTGCAACGTCTTTCGAAGGACGTGATCTAGAACAGTGATAAACAGATATGGAGACAATGTGTCACCTTGGAGGACGCCAGATGTAGTGACGAAGAGGTCTGAGTTGGTCCAAACAGAGGCTGATGTGTCTGTCTAAAGTTGCATCACGTCTGCCGTAACGTCACTGGGTACTCCGTACAGTGATAGGATTTCCGGTATAGAGCTTCGGTCGAGCGAGTCGAATGCTTTCTTGAAATCAACAAAAACAATCGACTCTGTTCGTTTCGTCGTATGGCACATGTCCAGTATGCACCTCAGAGCCATTGCTTGCTCTGAAGTCGATCTTCCCGCCCTGAAGCCACTTTGCAAGGGTAGCAGTTGAGGTTTGACTACCGATTTTATGCGTTGAGAAGAACCTTGTTCATTAGTTTTGCGAGGGCGCACGTCTTCGAAATGCCAAGCTGATTGTCCAGTGACTTTGAAGCTCCTTTCTTCAGAATCGAAACAATCATGCTTTGTTTCCACTTACTTGGCACCATGTTTCCAGCGTCACTGATCTTCGACTGGTTGTTGAAAAAGTCCACGACATCGTTTTCAAGTTCTGCGAGTTTCAAAATTCGGTTAGGTATACCGTCAGGCCTGGGGCTGTGTCGCGCCGCGTCGTCATCAAAGCTGCACGTATTTCTGCAATCGAGAAAGGTTCTGATTGTGCGTTGTTCCGCACTACATCACTGTCGGGGAAGTCGTGACAAAACTGTGGTCGTTCTTCGCGTTGAGAATACGACTGTAGTGGTCTTTGAGTTTTGACTTCCTGTCTTCGATCGATTTAGTGGCTAAGCAGTTCAATGGTTCGGATTTTCTCCCACAGAACCGGTTCATGACCCTCCATGTGGCTGATGGTCGACATTCGAAGGTGTGACGAGTGATTTCACTTATCATATCTTCGGCGTAGGCCTTTGCCCTGACACCATGAACTGTCTCAAGTTTATCGAGTGCTGTCTTGAATTCGTTGCTGTATTCACCAAATCGATCACGGTTACTTTGGACATTTCTCCTAGCGGCGACGAGCATAGGGTCGTCAAAGCCAGCATGAGGATCTCACAATTCTTTTCTTAGGGAGACATCTCGATGTAGAGTCGTCATTGGCTTCAGTGAAACTCATGCCCTTGAGTCTTTGATTGTTGTAATTGCTAATGAACACAGATCGAATTTCAGGATCGTCCAAAGCCTTCCAATCAGCAGCCAGAGGAAGTCGTTTCTTTCTGCGCCACTTTAGATTGACATCAAGTAGCAACAGGTGGTGGTCAGATACGACGATTGATGGTCGGATGTTGGTCACATGAAGTTTTCTTTGGCCAATATCAAAGACGACTTTACCAAGACAGGCAGAGTAGAAATTGTAGTCGATCAGCCAATTTGTCGAACGTGGAGAGAGCAAAAAGCCAATACCGCCGACACCGGATGAGACTGTTGTTAAGCAGGAGTCGCCATCCTGTGGGGAGTTGGAGATCGTTAGTTTCAATTGATGGTCGACGATGCTCCTGTATGGCTAAAATATCGACTGCGAGCTTCGAGGAGAGTTGCAGCATTTCATGGACATGGTGGTTGGAATTCAGAGTACGTGCGTTGAACGATCCAATCTTCACATTAGATTGTTGAGTGCGGGGGTTAGACAAACTTTGGTTGGCAGCCAACAGTTCAGTTTTTTTTTTAGCTGATTTTCAAGTGCTTTGGCGATTCCATGTTTACGACGCCTTTCGCGCATAGCACGTACACTTCTCTTGCCACGATGGGTGGTACAACCACTTTGACCCACACTATGACAGGCAAGTCCAAAGGAGGTATGAACCAGAACCATGGCGGTAAAAAAGAGAAGTCGTGAATACTGCTGTGAACCCTCTAACCTCAGTAATTTTAGATATTTAGGAATATTTTAAAACTGTTCACTTGTCTTAAGAAGCATTATTTCTTGGTTCTGTAACAGTAAAAATGTAGCTAAAAACACAGATAGACTTCATCAGGCTTCGAAGAAAATCCAAACGAAAAACACAACTGAGGAGAGGATCACAAAAACACGTCCGCTCAGTTCGTGAGCGATCTGTCAGCCTGTTGACCAAATCAGTATATTAAAGATAGTTGTTTGATTCTGGTGAGCCCTTAGCTCCTTGTTTGGCAGTCCAGTCAACCATGTCATTATGATGAAACGAAGAATGAGATGGTATCCAACAGAAAGTAAGACCAGTGCCTCTTAAGGATAAGAAATGAGTTAAACGGCTAATTTCTATTACCATTTCAGATCTAGTGTCTAATTTTATTAATCAGAAAAATCTGAAGCCCCGATTTTAGCATCATTGCAGAAAAAGATTTGTGATATAATCCTAGGATAACTTCCCAAGTAACTTAAAGCCATCAGTATTGCAAAGAGCTCAGCTGTTGGGTCCTATAGGGAAAAATGCCTCTGTTTTAAGAGCTGGAATTATTATTCGCCTGTTGCTTTGGTCAGGCGAAGTCACGTGAGACGTGACATGAGTATTGGCGCGCGATGCTATCCAGGTCAGTTGGACGCTGATGCATGTCTAGGTCGGTGGTGCCAGAGTTTCGCTGCTACCATACTTAACCTTCTTTACACAGTTGGACGAGAGTGGATGAAGTGCGTGTGTTCGAGTGGATTGTATGTATTTCTGTAAGTGGAATTTATGTGGTGTGCATCTTGTTGCTGAAAAGACACGTGAGTAACCCCTTCTTATTGCTTTTTATTGTCATCAGTCGTTAATGATGAGCACGGATAATAAAGCCGACAATGTTTTGG
>JAPXFY010003884.1:0-19932 GCA_030674185.1 Monoplex corrugatus | reverse complement strand
CACCACACACACACACACACACAACATTCACCCACCCAGTCAGGGGACAGGCATAGACACACACACACACACACACACACACACACACACACACACACACACACACACACACACATACGCATACACACACGCCCACATACGCCCTCCCTCCACACACACACACACACACACGTGCTACCGATGCACAATCTGCACGTCGAATTGCTTGTCCGTCACATGAATTCCTGTCATCCATGAGTTTGAATTTCTGAGCTGTTGGACTTTCAAACTTCAGTCACAGTTGAGCTCTGTCATGACTAGTGCCAGCAGTGAAAAGAAACCAGTGTTGTTATTCACTTACTTATTTATTCATTCATTTGCATTTATTCACTGGATCACTTAAAAGTGTCAACGGGCGGTTGAAAAGGCCCAAAGTGGAAATCAAATCAGCTAATACATCAGCTCTGTGAACTTTGGACAGGGTAAGTATCTTTTTTCAAACGTATTTTAGACTTGCAAGGATGATGGTGTCTTGGGGTGTTGACACGGGTCCTGGATGTGCGAGACTTTTTGTCCACTGAAGGCACAGTGAAGGAGGATCACAGTCTGTCACCTTTCTGTGGACACAGGAATTTTTATTAGAATGTATAACAATTATCATGAGATTGAACTCGAAACACTAGATATTGAGTTGACGGACCTATCAACAGAGCCAACAGCCTGTGTAAGAATCAGACATCAGGGTTATAACGTACTACGAAAGAAGATATATATAAATTTCTTTCGGGTTTCAGGTTCATACTGCTTATCGTCCAGCCGACTACTACGGCCATATCAGGGCTAACACCATGTTAAAAACAACACCCAGTTAAAATAAAAAGAAAAGTTAAAACGTCATGCGTCATTTACACTTTTCCCCGCGGTCTGGTCCATCTCGTCCGATTTTCATGAAGATCCGGTAAGTAACTAGACCAAAACTGAAAACTGGGGGTGGGTGGGATGGGGTGGATAGAGGAAGGGGGGAGGTTGCGAGAGGGGTAGTGAGGTGGTGAGGATTTCAACTTTTCTAGAGACCAGCATTGTGATGGCTGTGCCAATTTATTCCCCATCTGATGACGGACTGACTCAGCCCGATACATCGTTGGCATCTAGAACACTGAAGATCCTCCCCTCCTCTGTTCTGAGTCGGCCTGTGTATGTCCTTCAGGTCCTTGAGATCTCCTTGTTCTGTTTGTGCCATGATATTCTTGGTCTTCCTCTTTCGCATTTTCCTTCTCGCAATTAAGTGGCGGAATGGTTATGACGTTCGCCTGTCAATAACTAAATTCGCGGCTCCAGGGTTCGTTTACCGTAAGAGGCGTTGTCTTTTCTCCTTAGTTTGACCGGAAAATCGAACTGGACGTCTAGCCCTATGGAAAGGGGCGAAAAAACGAATCGAACTCGTACCTTCTGGCCTACGCACCCTAAAGAATCCACGGCAGTTGAAAGTCTGAAGAGCAGGACCTGGCAAAAAATCTATCGGTATTGGAGATAAAAGTTCGCTTCTCAAGTCCCTTCCTTTGAGACCCAATTAGTCTTCTTGCCTTTCTGGGGTCTCGGTGAAAAAAAAATGACAGAAGACAGCTTGGATCAAGGGTCATTTGTCGGAACAGGCTTGGGTGTACCTAACTTAGCATAACGTATGTGTGCGTGTGTGTGTAGCGTCTTGCTGTTATTTTTTTCATTGTTATGTCCAGTGAAGGGCAGTCTGGATAATGTGATTCTGTTCTCTTCGAGTAGTTAGTGGTTGGAGATGGTGTTAGGCCAGATGATTCCTCTGATTCTTCAAAACGTGTCTTGTGTGTAGGGTTGACAGCTTGATAAGGTCGCTCTCTGACATTCTCCGTCATTCTGAGCTTTAAAGTGGGGTGAAAAAGACACGGCTCTGGTACAATTCCACTGTGTATTTGTATTGTATTTGGGGGAACTGGTGAGATGACTGTTCCGAGACATTCAAACCCTTCAACCTGTCCCATCATGCTGTGCCATCTGCCGTCACTCTGTATGAGGGGATTTCTTGTCTTTCACCGACCAACGTATCATCCAGTCCTCCAGTCATCTCACCAGGCGGCGGATGCATTTTGGAGATGGCCAGCAGAGCTGGATAGGCTAAGAAAGCATTCAGCGTTCTTGACGACAGATCCCTGTCGATTGGACACGGGGAGAGTTCTTCAGTGTTACATAGAACCGATGTTGTATAAATGCGAAACGTGGACAGTCAACACGCAAGGTCAACAAGATTGAGGCAGCTGAAATGTTTCTAAGAAGAATGTTCAGAGCTACATGGAGAGCAAAGAAAACAAACGAGATAGTCTTGAAAGAGGCAAACACAAAAAGAACATTAATGAATAGGATTGGGGATGGACAAGGCAACATTTATAGGACATTTTATGAAGCAAGAGAAATTAGAGTACCTAGTCACAACATGAAAGGAAGAGGCAAAAAGAGCACAAAGTGGACGTAGGGAGAAAATTCTGGACAGACCTGTGGAGTGGATAAAGAAAGAGGGTGGGAGATGAACTAGCAGCGACAAAAGATAGATTCGTATGGAGGGCCATGATCGCTAACACTATGCGGTAGGGCACACTATGATTTTGGGGAATCTCCACGCGTTGTTCAGCATTCTGAGCATGTTGATGGTCTTGCTGAGATGATGCTGGAGGGTGTTGTCTGCTCATCCATCGTGTCTCCCTCAGATGAAGACACTGCATGTCCTCCTTCAACTTAATCTTTGGCAGGAGTCCTGCTTCAAACTTCTGCAAATATATGTATACAAGAAATAGCATTGTGTGTCTGTACAGACCTTGTACATATACAAAAGCATAACGGACAAAACATTCTTTTACATGAAATTTTCTCTATTCATGAATGTAAATATGAAATCAACGTTCGAGGAAATCACCATCTACCAAACACCCACCACCATCACCACCATCACCAACCACCACCATCACCCACCACCACCATCACCCACCACCAACAACCACCACCACCATCACCAACCACCAACTACCACCACACCACCACCACCTCCACCACCACACGCAAAGACAATAGGAATACATTATTTTGATACCTTCTCCTTATTGACAGATGACTGAAGAAACTTAATGAACAACGTCTAAGCTGGACACCATTCCAGACATGCCCAGAATGGACGGTACTGATGAGTTCCAGGACTTTTCTGCTTTACAGCAAAGGACGAAAACTGACGTCTACAGTCACGCGCGCGCGCGCGCGTACCACACACACACACACACAAACACACACACAGTCACTCACACGCACACACACATACACGCACACACACGCACATGCGCACACTCACAAACCACACAGCCACACCTCTAAAGGCCCTGAATGTATTCGACGAAGGCAACTGAACAGAACGTGTGTGCGTGTGTGTGCGTGCGTGTGTGCGTGCATGTGTGTGTGTGAGTGTGCGCATGTGCGTGTGTGTGCGTATATGTGTGCGTGCGTGTGAGTGACTGTGTGTGTGTTTGTGTGTGTGTGTGTGTGTGTGTGTGTGTGTGTACGCGCGCGCGCGCGTGTGTGACTGTTCTTAAAAGCGCGCGTGCGTTAAGTTGCTGTCTATGTATGTGTGGAGCGACAAATTACCAAACTCCCAGGTCCTAGCATGCGCTGCTCTCCTCGCCATGCGCACACAGTTCAGACAACGCAGGCTGCTCTGGTTTGGCCATGTGCGTCGGAAGGATGGCCGTATCCCAGAAAATAACCTTTACGGTGAACTAGCCTCCGACAAGAGATCTGTTGGCCACCCCCAAAAGTTGTCTGCAAGAGCGATATGAAAGCTTCGGACATCAACACAGACAGCTGGGAAGACACAACAGCCGATCGCAATAGATGACGCAATGTGCTCCACAAACAACTTGGGATGGGGGAAAAGAACATACAGATCTTTGCTGAGGTGACAGCCAGGTGGAAAGCAAGCTCTAGTGAAGGCTATCCCATGTCAGCATTCATACATGCATTCAATATCGCAGAGACTGCCTTTCCCGCATCGGCCTTACCAGCCACAGCGAATGCTGCTCCAGAGGCGTCAACTCGAATCGACATGACACTAGGGCGCATCATTCATAGTCGACGTCCACTGACCGAGGCCTACCATTATTAGACCTTTCTCATAAGACGAGATCTTGAAGTTTCTACCTAACTTAAAAAAAAAAAAAAAAATCTCTGGCGGAGATCTGAACCCCAGCCCTCTTGCCTAATAGGCGGTGATATTGACAAGTATACTACCGAGGATTACAGAAATGGTCATTTGTTGTGAACTTGACCACACAATTTCAAACTCTGTGTTGATTCTTTTGGTATCATGCGACAAACGCTACGAAAGCCACAATCCACAAGTCTGTATTTAAAACAGAATACGGCCTAGTGGAAAGAGTACGCGCATGGAAATACAAGTTATATTCTCATCGGACGGTGATTTTTCTCCTCCCTCTACTACACCATGAGCGGTGGTCTGAGTGCTAGTCTTTCAGATGACACGCTAAACCGAAATGCTGTACCCAAAATGGGGGTGGGGTGGGGTGTGGAGGCCGGAGGATCTTTAGTACAGATGGCATACCCACCTTCGGAAAATTCAGTGCTAGAAATTTCCTTTCTATCATTTTCTGTGTTTCTTCCTTGTTGTTTTCTTTCTATCATTTCTTCCTATCATATTCTGCTATGCTGGTCTATTGATCTGTTTGTGTTCTGTGCAGTCTTTCATGCTTTCTATTGATATTGGTTGTTGATGCAGATATTAACTATATTTTTCGCTCTAAGCAAACACGATAGGCAGAGGCAATTTTCGGTAATTTAGGCCATATTTTTATATGTTTTAGTGTCGTTAATGATCTTTGTTTGTGTTCAGGTTTTGTTTTTAAAACCTCAGGGAGATAAATTTAAGGGAATGATCAATGCCGGGAGCATATCTTTAGATTAGGATGCGAATGCATTGTTATCTGTACTTAATTTCCTTTCCATTTTTTGTCATCGAGATGTGTACATTTTGCTATGGTTGTAGCACTGATATAGCTCTGCGCAGACAGCTGGGCTGTAAATAGTTACAATTATTGTAAAAAATGGAGATGCTGTAAGCAGCAATCATTTTGGATATGTTGAGCATCTGCGGCAGCAAAGTTTTCCTTGGCAAAAGAAAACACCCTTAGGTAAACAAATATACATGAATAGAGATATAACAAAGGGAGGTGGCGCCGTGCGATGGCGATGTACTTTCTACATGCTCAACCCCCATTTCACGTGGTAAAGCTGTGTTACGTCCAAAAACAATGAACCCAATGTCATCCAATCCAGTCTAGTTTGTTTGATCAAAGCGACGAGAAAATTTTCTTTCCTGTTGTGAAATGTTAGTTATACAACGCAAAATGGTACATCCTTCAAACCAAGAGGAGTTCATTTTTAAACATAAAGGGAAATAATCCCTAATTTGAGTGCAGTGACTTGAAATGCTGCTTAAGTTTCTAGAACACTGTATCTGCTATTTCCTTTTGAATCTGTTCCAGATTCGTGCGACCGTGCAACCGTTCAGAGACTAATAGTTTTGTTTGTAAATTAAGTGCGTATGACTAATTGATTCTGTTTTGATTGTTTGTTTTTCCGGAGTGTGCATGCGTTTTTGTTTTCCTATGAAAGCGAGTTTTCTACACGATTTTGCAAGAGGCATTTCTTTTGTCGTGGAATCTTGTATTTCCATCCATCTGTCCGCCCCTGTCTATCGACATGTCTAAGCATTCATGCACTGTCTACCTTATATGTCTTTAAATCATTTGGACTTTTTAATTTGTCTATTTACGTATTTTGTGTAAGTCTTTACACATACAATTTTTGTCTCACATTGTTGCAGTTTGCCCGTAATGACCTCACACCACGCCAGGATAGTAGCGTACGCTCTGCATGTAAAAAGCAGCAGCAGCAGGAAGATCAAAACCAAGTAAGTCTTCCATTGTGTTTGTTATAGAAACCAGAAAAAAAAACATGAAGAAAGAAACCAAACAAGAAAACAAGAAAAACAAATAAAACAAAACACGCAAAAAATATGTAAAATGAAAAGAAGGAACGAAAAGATGAAGAAGAGGGAATGAAAAAGACACGAGGGAACACGAACAAGAAAGGCAAGATGGACAACAAGAAAAATAGAAGGGGGAAAAATAACAACAAAAACACAACAAGAACAACAGATTCGGCATGAAACTGAGCAAGAATATAAGGAACAATCACAAAGTTTGCACTATAAAACAAAACACAAAACCAAATTAAAACAAAAACACGCAAACAAGTAGAGAAACACACAAAACAAGAAGAAAAGCTGACCAATACGCAACACAAAGAAATTCCATGATTGTTATCATTACGTAGTTGAAAACAACAGCCAGAACAGGAACAACATGGAGAAACAGAAATGGAAACAAAAACAGTAGCAACAAGCAAACCAAGAGAACAGCAAAAGCAGAAACGATAAGTAGAACGACAACGAACAGAAAAAGGACATCAATGATAACAACAGCCACAAAAACACCACCAGCAAAACGCCACGAACAGCATGAAGAAGACGAAGAGAAGGGAAAAATCGAGGATACTCAGTACATCAAGAACAATTATGCCAATAAGAGGAGCATCAAAGAAGCTAGAAAAGGAAAACAAAAACAAAAGCAAAATAAAGCATTGAGGCCAAAGACAGAACGAGCATAAACTAGGCGACAGAACTAAACGCGAAAACAGAAAGACAAGTAGACCATGATTAATAAAACTATCAACAAAATAGCATAAGAACACAAAAGAAAGAGGAATGTATGATCAAGAAAACAAGGAGGAAACAAATAAACAAAACTGTAGAACTAAGACATGGCAACAACTGAAAAAAGAACCTAAGAACACGATAACAAACAAAATCACGAAACAAAAAGAAGGGAAACAAAGAAACAAAAAGAATAGAAGAAACATTTGGCGAAAATGCAAAAGAAAGACAAGAACAGAAAGAAAAAAAAAGAAATAAGTAAATGGAACAAGAAGACAGGGGAAAAAACGACATGGGACAAGACAAACGAAAGAACTGGAATACAGATTAAGACAAAAGGCAAGAAGAGCAAATAATACAAACTTGACCCCACAATCGAAAAAAAACCAAAACATACACGTAAGCACAGAGCAAACCAAAGTACACAAAAAGCAAGCCGCCTTCCACCCCCAACCCCACCCCCCCAAAAAATAAATGTCAAGAAAAAGAGGATAAAAACAGAGACCAAGAAGAAAGAACAAGGGTAGAAGAGCAAAACCTAACATGGAGTACATTATTATAACATTATCACCAAATGCCAGTGTGGCAACACCCCAACAGGAACAGGAAGAAGAAAATACAAAACAGAACTAATACAAGACAAACACAAACGAAAACAGAAAAACAACAAGAGCAACAAGAACAAAAACGAAGCCTCACAGCACCAAGACCGCCAACATGAACAAGAAAAGACAAATTTTAAAAGTTGAACAAAAACAAGACATCGACGAGAACAACAACAATGAGAACAACCAAGAAAACGAGAACAACAACGACGACGACTTCGAGAACAACGAGAACAACAACGAGAACAACGACGACGAGAACAATAACGAGAACAACAACGAGAACAACCGCGAGAACAACAATAACGAAAACGAACGACGATGACAAGAAAAACAAGAACAAGAACAACAATAACGGGAACAAAGACAACAACAACAACGAAAACAACAAGAACAAGAACAACAACAACAACAACGAAAACAACAACGAGAAAACAACGAGAAAACCACGACGAGAACAACGAAAATAACAAGAACGACAACGAGAACAACAACAAGAACGACAACGAGAACAACAAGGATGATAACGAGAAGAACGATAACGAGAATAACAACAACGAGAACAACAACAACCACGATAACAACAAAAACAACGAAAACAACAAACAACGAGAAAACACCGAGAACACCAGCAACGAGAACACCAACACCGAGAACACCAACACCGAGAACACCAACACCGAGAACACCAACACCGAGAACACCAACACCGAGAACACCAACACCGAGAACACCAACACTGAGAACACCAACACCGAGAACACCAACACCGAGAACACCAACACCGAGAACACCAACACCGAGAACACCAACACCGAGAACACCAACACCGAGAACACCAACAACGAGAACAACACCGAGAACACCAACACCGAGAACACCAACACCGAGAACACCAACACCGAGAACAACAACAACGAGAACAACAACGAGAACAGCAACAACGAGAACGAGAACAACAGCGAGAACAACGAGAAAAACAACAAAAACATAAACAACGAGAAAACGAGAACAACAAGAACGAGAAGAACAACGACAATGAGAAGAACGACGACAGCGAACGAAAAGAACAACAACAACGACAATAGAACAATCACGACGACAGTGAGAAGAAGAGCAACAACAACAACGAGAAGAACAACAACGACGACAATAAGAACAACGACGACAATGAGAACAACAACGACGATGACAACAAGAAGAAAATCAACGACGACAACGAGAAGAAAAACAAGGACGACAACAGCAACAACGAGGACAACGAGAAGAACAACGACGACAACGAGAAGAAAAACAAGGACGACAACAGCAACAACGAGGACAACGAGAAGAACAACGACGACAACGAGAAGAAAAACAAGGACGACAACAGCAACAACGAGGACAACGAGAAGAACAACGACGACAACGAGAAGAAAAACAAGGACGACAACGGCAACAACGAGGACAACGAGAAGAACAACGACGACAACGAGAACAACAACAACAACAATGATGAATAGAACAACAACGACGACAATGAGAAGAACAACAACGACGACAGTGAGAAGAAGACGACTAACAACAACAACAGCGATGACAATGAAAAGAACAACGACGACAATGAGAACAACGACGATGACAACGAGAAGAAAATCAACAACGACAACGAGAAGAAAATCAAGGACAACAGCAACAAGGAGGACAACGAGAACAACAACAACGACGACAATGAAAAGAACAACAGCGACAAGGAGAAAAACAACGAGAAGAACAACGACAACGAAAAGAACAACAACGACGACAACGAGAAGAAACACAAGTACGATAACGAGAAGAACCACGACAACGAGAAGAATAACGACGACGACAACAAGAACAACAAGAAGAACATCGATAACAACAACGAGAACAACAACAACAAAGAGAACAACAACGAGAACAGCAACAAGGAGAACAACAACAAGAACAACAACAAGAGAACAACAAAAACAAGAACACCAAAAACGAGAACAACGATAACAAGAACAACGAGAACAACAACGAGAACAACTACAACGAGAAGAATAACAATGAGAAGAATAACAATGAGAAGAATGACAACGAGAAGAATGACAACGAGAAGAATGACAACGAGAAGAGTGACAACGAGAAGAATGACAACGAGAAGAATGACAACGAGAAGAATAACAATGAGAAGAATGACAACGAGAAGAATAACAATGAGAAGAATGACAACGAGAAGAGTGACAACGAGAAGAATGACAACGAGAAGAATGACAACGAGAAGAATAACAATGAGAAGAATGACAACGAGAAGAATGACAACGAGAAGAGTGACAACGAGAAGAATGACAACGAGAAGAATGACAACGAGAAGAGTGACAACGAGAAGAATGACAACGAGAAGAGTGACAACGAGAAGAGTGACAACGAGAAGAATGACAACGAGAAGAGTGACAACGAGAAGAGTGACAACGAGAAGAATGACAACGAGAAGAATGACAACGAGAAGAATGACAACGAGAAGAATGACAACGAGAAGAGTGACAACGAGAAGAGTGACAACGAGAAGAGTGACAACGAGAAGAATGACAACGAGAAGAGTGACAACGAGAAGAATGACAACGAGAAGAATGACAAAGAGAAGAATGACAACGAGAAGAATGACAACGAGAAGAGTGACAACGAGAAGAATGACGAGAAGAATGACAACGAGAAAAATGACAACGAGAAGAATGACAACGAGAAGAATAACAACGAGAAGAATAACAACGAGAAGAATAACAACGAGAACAACAATGAGAACAACAGCAACGAGAACAACAAAAACGAGAACAACTACAAGAACAACAACGAGAACGACAGCATCGACGACACCGAGAACAACAAAGATGACAACGAGAAGAAAACCAAGGACGACAACGAGATCATCAACGAGAACAACGAGAACAACAAAAACGAGAACAACGAGAACAACAACGAGAACAACAACGAGAACAACAACGACGACGACAACGAGAAGAACAACGACGACGACGACAAAAACAACGAGAACACTGAGAACAACGAGAACAACAGCGAGAACAACAGCAACGAGGACAACAACAACAACGAGAACAACAACGACAACAAAAACAACGACGAGAACAACGACGAAAACAATGAGAACAACAACGAGAAAAACGACGAAAAGAACGAGAACAACAACCGGAAGAACGACAACGACAAGAACGACGACAATGAGAACAACAACGAGAACAATAACAACGAGAAGAACAAGGACGACAACAACGAGAAGAACAGCAACGACAACAACGAGAAGAACAGCAACGACAACAACGAGAACAACGACGACGAGAATAACAGTGACCACGAGAACAATGAGAACAACGAGAGCAAGGACGACAACGAGAATAACGACAACGAGAAGAACGATGACAACGAGAAGAACGATGACAACGAGAAGAACAAAAACGACAACTATGACAACGAGAACAACAACAACGAGAACAACTACTACAACGAGAAGAACAATAACGACGACAACGAGAAGAACAACGACGGCAACTACGACAACGAGAAGAACAACAACGACGACAACTACAATAAGAAGAAGAAAAACAACTATGACAACCAGAAGAACGACGACAACGAAAAGAACAATAACCAGAAGAAGAACGACAACAACTAGAAGAACAATGACGGCAACTACAACAACGAGAACAGCAACAAGGACGACAACGAGAACAAGGACGACAACGAGAACAACGACGACAACGAGAACAAAAACGACAACGAGTACAAAACAATGACAACGAGAAGAACAACAACGAGGACAACTACAACCAGAAGAACAACGACGACAACAACAACGAGAACAAGGATGAAAACTACAACGAGAAGAACAACGCGATGAACGACGACAACGAGAACAACTACAACGAGAAGAACAACGACAACAACAACAAGAACAAAGACGACAAGAACTTTAACAACAAGAAGAACAACGACGACAACTACGACAGCGAGAAAAAACGACGGCAACGAGAAGAACAACGACGACGACAACGAGAAGAACGACTATCACGAGAACAACAACTACAAAGAGAACAACGACGACAACTACGACAACGAGAAGAACAATAACAATTATGACAGCCAGAGGAACAACGACGACAACGAGGAGAACGACAACCAAAGGAACAACGACGACAACAAGAACAACGACTGCAACGACAAGAACAACAAGACAACGAGAAGAACGACGACAATGAGAAGAACAACAACGAAGACAACGAGAAGAACGATAACGACGACAACGAGAACAACAACGACGACAACGAGAAGAACAACAACGACGACAACGAGAAGAACGATAACGACGACAACGAGAACAACAACGACCTCAACGAGAAGAACAACAACGAAGACGACGAGAAGAACGATAACGACGACAACGAGAACAACAACGAAGACAACGAGAAGAACAACAACGACGACAACGAGAACAATAACGAAGACAACGAGAAGAGCAACAACGACAACGAGAACAACAACGAAGTCAACGAGAACAATAACGACAACGAGAAGGACAACGAGAACAACTACAACGAGAAGAGCAACACCGACGACAACGAGAAGAACAACGACGACGAGAATAGCAATAACAAAGACAATAATGAGAACGATGAGAACGTCAACGAGAACATCGAGGAGAGCAACAACGACGAGAACAACAACAACGAGAACAACAACGACGAGACGAACAACGACGAGAAGAACAACGACGAGAAGAACGAGAACAACATTGAGAACAATAACAACGAGAACAATAACAACGAGAACAACGATGACAACGAGAACAACAACGACGACGACATCAAGAAAAAAATAAACGACAACGAGAACTAGAACAACAAGGACGACAAGAGAAGAACGACAACAACGAGAACAACAGCAATGACAACGAGAACAACAGCAACGACAACAAGAAAAAAAAAGACGAGTACAACAACGACGACAACGAGAAGAACGACTATCAGGAGAACAACTACAACGAGAACAACAACGACTACAACTACGACAACGAGAAGAACAATAACAAATATGACAACCAGAGAAACGACGACAAAGAGGAGAACAACAACCAAAGGAACAACGACGACAACGAGAAGAACAACGACTGCAACGAGAACAACAGGACAACAAGAAGAACAACGATGACAATGAGAAGAACAACAACGAAGACAACGAGAAGAACGATAACGACGACAACGAGAAGAACAACGACGACAACGAGAAGAACGACGACAACGAGAAGAACAACAACGAAGACAACGAGAAGAACAATAACGAAGACAACGAGAACAACGACGACGACAAAAACAATGAAGACAACGAGAACAATAACGACAATTACAACGAGAAGAACAAAAACGACAACTACGACAACAACAATAGCGACGACAATTACAATGAGAAGAAGAATAACAACTATGACAACCAGAAGAACAACGACAACGAGAACAACGACAATGAGAATGACAACGAGAAGAACGACGACGACAACGAGAAGAACAATGACGACAACTACGACAACGAGAAAAACAACAGGGCAACGAGAAGAATGACGACAACGAGAGGGACAACGAGAAGAATAACAACGACGACAAAGAGAAGAACAACGACGACAATGAGAACAATAACGACGACAACGAGAAGAACGACGACAACGAGAAAAACAATAACGGAAGACAACGAGAAGAACAACAACGACAACGAGAAAAACAACGAAGACAACGAGAACAATAACGACGACAACGAGGACAACGAGAACAACTACAACGAGAAGAGCAACACCGACGACAACGAGAAGAACAACGACGAGAATAACAATGACAAAGACAATAATGAGAACAACGAGAACATCAACGAGAATATCGAGGAGAGCAACAACGACGAGAACAACAACGACAATGAGAATGACAACGAGAAGAACAATGACGACGACAACGAGAAGAACAACAACAACTACGACAACGAGAAAAACAACAGGACAAAGAGAAGAATGACGACAAGAGAGGGACAACGAGAAGAACAACAACGACGACAAAGAGAACAACAACGATGACAATGAGAACAATAACGACGACAACGAGAAAAACAATAACGAAGACAACGAGAAGAACAACGACGAGAAGAACAGCGACGAGAACAGCGACGAGAAGAACGACGAAAAGAACAACGACGAGAACGAGAACAACGAAAACAATAACAAGGACAACGAGAACGAGAACAGCAACGACGACAACAAGAAAAAAAAAAGACGACAACGAGTACAACGACGACAACGAGAAGAACAACGAGGACAACTATAACAAGAAGAACAACGAAGACAACTACGACAACGAGAAGAACAACAAGGATGAAAACTACGACAACGCAAAGAACAACGACGACAACGAGAACAACGACGACAACGAGGAGAACAACGACAACGAGAACAACAACGACAACTTCAACGAGAAAAACAAGAAGAACAACAAAGACGACGAGAAGAACGACAACGAGAAGAACGACAATGAGAACGACAACGAGAAGAACAACGACGACGACAACGAGAAGAACAACAACAACGGCAACTATGACAACGAGAAAAACAAGACAACGAGAAGAATGACGAGAAGAACAAGGACGACAACGAGAGGGACAACGAGAAGAACAACGACGACAACGAGAAGAACAATAACGACGACAACGAGAAGAACAATAACGACGACAAGGAGAAGAACGACAACAACTACAACTACAACGTGAAGAACAACGAGAACAACTACAACAAGTACAACACCGAAAACAAGAACAACAACGAAGACAACGAGAACAACAACGAGAACAAAAACGACGACAACAACGAGAACAACGATGACAACGAGAAGAACGACAACTAGAACAACAGCGATGACAACGAAAACGACGATGAAAACGAGAAGAATGAAAAAGACAACCATGACAGCGAGAAGAACAAGGATGAGACTTACAACATGAAGAACAACAACGACAACGAGAACAACAACGATATAAACAACTACGACAACGAGAAGAACAACAACTACGACAACGTGAAGAACAACAACGACGACAACGAGAACAACGAAAACAACAAGAACGAGAACAAGAACGAGAACAACGACAGCGAGAACGAGAAAAACGACGACTACAACGAAAAGAACAACGACGACAACGAAAGAAAAACGAGAACGAGACCAACAACGACAGCAACAACGACGACGAGAACAACAAAGAAGCCAACGAGAAAAAAATACAAAGACGACAACGAGAACAACGACGACGATAAAGAGAACAACGAAGGCAACTACGACAACGAGTAGAACAACAACTACGACAACGAGAAGAGCAACGACAACTGCGACAACGAGAAAAACGACAATTACGACAACGAGAAGGACAAGAATGACAACGAAAAGAACAACAAAGACGACAACGAGAACAACAAGGACAACTACAACGAAAAGAACAACGACGACAACGAAAGAAAAACGAGAAAAACGAGACCAACAACGACATCAACAACGACGACGAGAACAACAACGATGAGAACAACAATGACGAGAACCAAAACAATGACGAGAATAACAATGGAAAGAACAACGAAAAGAATAACGAGAACAACAACAACGAGAATGACGAGAACAACAAAAACAAATAGGGAGAACAAGGACGACAACGAAGAAACAACGACAACGAGAACAACGACGTCAACGAGAAGAACAATAACGATGACAACGAGAAGAACGACGACAATAGAACAACGAGAAGAACAACTACAACGAGAAGAACAACGACAAATTACAACGACAAATAACGAGAAGAACAACGACGACAACGAGAAGGACGACAACGAGAAGAACAACGACGACAACGAGAAGGACAAAGAGAAGAACAAAGACGACGACAACGAGAAGAACAAAGACGACGACAACGAGAAGAACAAAGACGACGACAACGAGAACAACGACAACGAGAACAACGAGGAGAACAGAAACGATGACGAGGAGAACAACAACGATGACGAGGAGAACAACGACGATAACGAGAACAACGACGACAACGAGGAGAACAACAACAGCGACAACGAAAACAACAACGACGACGACAATCTGAAAAAGAACGAGAACAGCAAGAACAACGAGAACAACGAGAAGAACAAGAACAACGAGAACAACGAGAAGAACGACGACGACGAGAAGAGCAACAACGACGACAACGAGAACAACGAGGACGACGAGAAGAACAACGAAGACAACGAGAAGTCCTAAGGGGGGAACAGAAGGAGGGAACTCGTAAAGAGAGGAAACAGACGGGCTCCAGATACATGTAGAGGGAACTGCCGATAGGGGGAACAGAGTGAGAGAACTCCACATGGGGAAAGAACAGAGGGAGGGAACTCCGGGTGGGGGGGAGAACAGACGGAAGAAACTCGGGGTGGAGAAACGAAGGGAGCGTACTCTGGAGAGGGGAGAAATGAAGGAGGGAACTCAAGTTGGGGTGAACAGAGGGAGCGAACTCTGGAGGGAGGGGGGGACAAACGAAGGAGGGAGCTCCGGACTGAGGGGTACGGAAGAGGGAGGGAACTTCAGATGGGGGTGAGGTGGGAGATCAGAGGGAGGGAACTCTGGATATACAGGGGGGGGGGGGGGGAGAACAGAGGGAGGAACTCTTGGTGGAAACGGAGGGAAGGGGGAAATCTGAAGGGGGAATAAATAGGGGACAACAGAGGGAGGGAACTCCAGGTGGGTGGGAACAGATGGAGAAAACTCCGGGTGGAGGGGGGGGGGGGTAACAGGTGGAGGAGAAACTCCGGTGGGGAAGAAACAGAGGGAGGAAAATCCAGGGGGTAACAAAGGGCGGGAACTCCAGGTGGGGGAACAACGGGAGGGTACTGTGTGGGTGGGGGAACACATGGAAGGAACTCCAGGGTGGTAACATAGGGGGGGAACTCTAGATGCTTGGGGGGTGGGTGAAGAACAGAGGGAGGGAACTTCCAGATGGGGGTGGAGAACAGAGGGAAGAGGGAGGGAACTCCAGATGGGGGATGGAGAACAGAGGGAGGGAACTCCATGGGGGAGGTGAAAAGAGGGAAGGATCTCCAGGGGGGTAGAACAGAGGGCCTGAACTCCAGGGGGGGGGGGGGAGTTAGAATAGAGGGAGGGAACTCCAGAGGACAGTAGAACAAAGGGATGGAACTCCAGAATGGGGAAGAAGAGAGGGAGGGAACACCAGATGGAAGAATGGGGAACAGAAGGAGGGAACTGCAGGGGGGGTGCGGGGGGGAGAGGGAGGGAACTCCAGGGGGATAGAACAGAGGGAGGGAACTTCAAGGGGAGTAGAACAAAAGGAGGGAACTACAGGGGAATAGAACAAAGGGAAGGAACTCCAGGAGGGTACAGCGGTGGGAGGGAACTCCGGAGTGGGGAAAAATGGAGGGAGGGAACTCCAAAGGGGGGGGGGGGGGGGACTGGGAACAAAGTGAGTGACCTCGTGGGCTGGGGTGCAGGTAACAAAGGGAGAGAGAGGGAACTCCAGGTTGGGGGGACAGGGGGAGGGAACGCTGGATGGGGGGAGTGAAGAACACAGGGAGGGTACTCCAGATGGGGGTAGAGAACAGAGGGAGGGAACTCTGAATGTGGGGGAAACAGTGGAAGGAAACTCTCTGGTTGGGTGGAAAACAGAGGGAGGGAACTCTGGATGGGTGGAACTCCTGGTGGGGGGAAACGGACGGAGGGGGGAAACGGACGGAGGGAAGTTTGGGCATGGTGAACAGAGGGAGGGAACTCCGGGTGGGGGGAGAACGGAGGGAGGGAAGTGCAGGTGGGGGTAGAATAGAGGGAGAGAACTCCAGGGGGCGGTAGAACAGAGGGAGGGAACTCCGGAATGGGGAAGAAGAGAGGGAGGGAACTCCAGGGGGAACGGAGGGAGGGAACTTGGAGGAAGAGAGGGAGGACATTCAGAGAAGGGGAAGAGGGAAGGAACTCCAGGTTGGTGGGGAAATAAAGGGAGGGATCTCTGGATAGAGGGAAACGGAAGGCGGGAAGTCAGGAGAGTGGGGGGCAGTGAGGAAATCCAGAGGGGGAGGCAGAGGAAGGGAACTCCGTGGGGGAACAGAGAGAGGCAATTCCAGGTGTGTGGGGGGGGGGGAGCAGAGGGAGGGGGCTCATGGTGAGGAAGAAACAGAGGGAGGGAACGCTGGGTGGGGGGAACAGATGGAGGGAACTCGGGTTGGGAGGAGGAGATTGAGGGAACTCCGGGGCGGTGACAAATGGAGGGAAATTTGGGTGGGGAAGAAACAGAGGGAGTGAATTCAAGGGGGGTAGAACAGAGGGAAGGAACTCCAAGGGTAGAACAGAGGGAGGGAACTGCATGGAGTAAACAGAGAGATGGAACTCCAGGAGGTAAAACAGAGGGAAGAAATTCCAGGGGTAGAACAGAGGGAGGGAACTCTTGGAGGTAAAACAGAGGGAAGGAATTCCAGGGGATAGAACAAAGGGAGGGAACTCTAGGAGGTAAAACAGAGGGAGGGAACTCTAGGAGGTAAAACAGAGGGACGGAACTCCAGGGGGTAGAACAGAGGGAGATAACTCCGAAGTGAAGAAGAACAGAGGGAGGGAACGCCGAAGGGTGGGATGTGAACAGAAGCAGTGAACTCGGGGGTTCAGGGTGTGGGGAGCAGAGAGAGGGAACTCCATGGAGTGCAGGGAACAGAGGAAGAAAACTCGTGGGGAGAACTGAGGGAGGGAACTCAGGGGGGGGGGGGGAGAAGGGGTACACTCGGGGGGGGATGGAACAGAGGGAGGGAACTTTGGATAAGGGGAAACAGAGGGCAGGAACTCAGGAGGGGGGGGGGGGCAGAGTAGGAAATCTGTGAGCGTGGAGGGAAATGGAGAGAGGGAACTCCGTGGGGGAAAAGAGAGAGGGAATTCCAGGTGTAGGGTGGAACAGAGGGAGGGAACACCCAGTGAGGAAGAAACAGAGGGAGGGAATTTCAGGTGGGGGAACAGATGGAGGGAACTCCGGGGCGGTAACAGATGGCGGGAATTCTGGTGGGGAAGAAACAGAGGTAGGGAACTCGGGGGGGGGGGGGGGTAACAAAGGGCGGGAACTTCGGCGGGTAATAGAGGGCGGGAACTCCAGGTGAGGGAACAGCAGGAGGGAATTCTGAGTGAGAGAACACAGGGAGGGAACTCCAGGGTAGTAACAGAGGGAGGGAACTCTGGATGGAGGGTGGAGAGCAGAGGGAGGGAACTCTGGATGGGGTTACAGTGGAAGAAAACTCTGGATAGGGGGTTGAGAACAGAGGGAAGGAAACTTTGGATGGGGGGAAAAGAGGTAGGGGAACTCTGGGTGGGGGGAAACAGAAGGAGGAAACTGCTGGTGGAGTGAACAGAGAGAGGGAATTCTGGGTGGGGGAAATTGAATGAGGGAACTCTGGGTGGTGGGAAACAGAGAGAGGGAACTCGGGGTGGGGGAAATTGAATGAGGGAACTCTGGGTGGTGGGAAACAGAGAGAGGGAACTCGGGGTGGGGTGGGGAGGGGTGGGGTGGGGGAACGGACAGAGGGAACTCCGGTTGGGGGGGAGGGGAACAGAAAATGGTCCAATGGGGGGGGGGGAGAGAGAAAAAGGAGGGAACTCCAGGTGGAGACGAAACAGTGGGAGGGAACTCTGGTTGAGGAGGAAAATAAAGGAAAAGAACTCTTGTTGAAGAGGGAAACAGAGCGAGGGAACGCCAAGTGCTGGACGGGGGGTGGGGGGCAGAGGAAGAGAAGTCTGGGTGGGGGAACAGAAGGAGAGAACTCTGGGTGGGGGATAAACAGAAGGAAGGAACTCTAAATAGGGTGAAACAAATGAAGGGACATTTGGGTGAGGGAACAAAAGTCAAAACTCTGGGAATGGGGACAAAAGGTGTGGCGATTAAAACGAAAAACGAAAAGAGGGAACTTGGAGGGAAGTTGGCGGAAGTCTGGGAGAAGCAATGGAGTAGGAGGGGGACAAGTGAGAGGGAAATTCAAGGGGAAACAAGGGGAGAAAACGTCAGGCAGGGAGGATAAGGCAAAGGGTTTTCCAGGGAACCTCAGAGAAGTGGAGGAAATATCCAAATGGGAAGGAACAACCGGGGTAAGGGTTTTTTTTGTTTGTGTGTGTGTGTGGGTTTTTTTTGTGTTTGTTTGTTTGTTTTTGTAAGATGGTTTCAAATAGATGGGAACTTCAGGAAGTAACACAGAAAGGCAAACTATAACTTTGGAGTGGACACTTCGGAGGGCACCAAAGGAAGGGAATTATGGGTGAGGTAAAGAAAAGGGAGGAACTCAGGGTGAAGGACACACGATGGGAGAGAACTCTAGGTGGAGGTAATAAAGAAAGTAAAAGGCGGAGTACAAAATAAGAAGGAAGTGGACCAAGAGGGAAGGATTTTAAGAGAAACGAAAACAAGGGCAGTGTGTCGGAGGGGCAGGGAGGGGGGGGGGGGGGAGTAAGGGGAATTTAG
>JAPXFY010003883.1:0-15000 GCA_030674185.1 Monoplex corrugatus | reverse complement strand
ACAGACTCCTACCCAACCTCCCAAACTCAAGCATGCTATGAACTCAGGATTATTGGGTCCAAACAGTTGAGTCTCATCCACTTCACTGATGCGTCATTGAGGGTGTTGCTCAGATCTTATGATAAACATCGCAGCTGTCTATCTTTCAGGCCTGGTTGATGCCAGGATGCATATTATGATAGTAAGCGTAGAGTACAGCCCTGTTACGCAGTCTCAATCCTAAAAGAAACCCCATAGCATCATGATTATCATCCTCATTATCATCATCATCGTCGCATTGTAAAACCTGTGCCAGGTGGCACAAAATGGGACCAAAAATCGTGCACAGTAAACAAAATACACTGACACTATAAAAAAAAAAGTGTCGAATAACCACAAGAAGATAATACACAGACTATTATTGTAAAAAGAAAAAAGTGTCATGCTCATAGCTACATAACAAAACAATTATTCAATGACACCGTAGTTCATATTAAGAGTAGAGAGCGCTTGAAAATCAGTAGAATAAGGCTACGTTCATACTGGCACTGACGATTGTAGTGCGGACGGAAAAAAACGTGTACGCGTGAGTAAAGGTGTTCATGCTTATCAGCACGCTCTCCGTCCTTGATGAAGAAGGGAGGCTAGCGTTGTTTATCTTTCTGGTAAACATGGCACTGACGGGGCGACAGAAACTGATTTTGTGGTGGTGGTGGAAGAGAAGAAACCTGAAACATCGAACAACTCGCCGTTTTTCTGTGCACCACAGACCTATAATAAACGCACGCTTTACAAAAGCACTCAAACAACCCATTCACAAATACACATAATACTCATGAACAAACACTGGCCCAGTGCACACAGACACAGAAAAACCGACAGACAGGCAGACACAGACAGACAGATACACACACACACACACACACACACACACACACACACACACAATCACACACACATACACACACGCAAGCACACATAATCACACACGCATGCATGCACACACACACACACACACACACACACACACACACACACACACACACACACACACACACACACACACATCTCCTCCAATTTCTTTTGCAATGTTGTTCCATGCCCCGCTCGGCGATCATGTCTCTGTTGAAATGATTTCTGTCAGACTTGTTCCAAAGGAAGGGTCGAGTCCTGACTTCGGAAATCAGCTTCTCGTCTTCCCATCTTTTGTTAAAAATGACTGAAAATTTAAGCACAGTACAGTCTCTTGATCCGCACACACGTACAGAAGCGTTTCAGTAAAAATGAAGGGTTGGCCTCGCCCTCACGAGTTCTGTCCACGCACGACTGAAGTGTAGCAAGCACGTACGACTTTTTTGGCGGGCGTGGTCGTGCGTGCGTGTCTGTGGCAGTATGAACATCTTCAGCAGCGCAAGTAAAATAAAGTTTTTCCCACCCGCACGATTTTTGTCTGTCCGCACGACAGTCGTGAGTGGAAGTATCTGAGTATGAACGTACCCTAACCATAACAAAAAAATACATTGACCTGTGACAAACTGGGCAGCCCCCGAAACTTACCATAGTCAGAAAAAGTACCAATGCAAAACAAGAGAAAAAATATTTTAAAAATGATAAAAAGAATTAAAAAATAAACAAAAAGAAAGAAAACAACAACAACAACAACAACTACAACAAAAGAAAACATAGCAATCCACTTACACTTACTAGTCTACAGTAAATGTTGAGTGTGGCTGGAAGACAGGATAAGTAACAAGCAGACACAAAGATTTTGGCGATTAGAATACTCTCTCACTTCTTGGGCCACACGAAACTGACGGACAGTCGCTTCTTCTTCAGTGGTATTAACGTCCCAGCGTGATAACAATTAGGGATGGACAGTCGTGTACTTTTACGGGATTTATATAATAGTATAGCCACGTGACCACAGGATGACCCGGGCGAGACCCACAGATCTCGTGGCCTTGACTCCAGAATGACCCAGCCCTGCTCAGAGAATCATGAACGGTGTACGCGAAAGATTGTGTGAACTAGGGCTGACACCACGGTCCGTATATGTGCATGAGTGTATTACAGTATGAGTGTGTGTGTGTGTGTGTGTGTGTGTGTGTGTGTGTGTGTGTGTGTGTGTGTGTGTGAGTGTGTTTCTGTGTGAGTGTGAATGTGTGTGAGTGTGTGTGTGTGTGTGTGAGTGTGTGTGAGTGCGTGTGTGTGCGTGTGTGTGTGTGTGTGTGTGTGTGTGTGTGTGTGTGAATCTGTTTCGTGCGTCTGTATCTGTGTGTCTGTTTGTGCGTAGTTTCCGTGGGTTTAGGTCACAGGGACACTCTAGGGCGATTTTGTAACGTCTGTATTGAGTCTGTCACAGTCCTCAGCTTCCAAACCATGGTCTATCCAAGTTTTAACTTTAAGGTTTAGATAATCACGAAGTCCTTTCATTCCAGATGATTTGATTTAAGTATTAAGTGTAGGTAATCACAAAGTGTTCTTTTCTCCTATGTAGAAGTGACCTGCAAGAACCTGGGATACGACAATGGATACCATCTGTGCTGCGGTGCCTTCGGTCGTACTTCCCACCCAATGATGGAGACAGTATCGTGCAGTAGTTCAGACACGGACCTGACGTCTTGTTCACATCAAGTACCCAGCAAGGCTTGGTGTTCAGCTAACAACGTGGCTGTGGCTTGCTATAATGGCTCAGCTCCTACAGGTCAGTGCATGCACATCATTATCATCATAAATCCTCACGAACCATTGTTGTCAAAATAACTACTTGCTGCATTGACATTGTAATAGTGATAATAACTCAGCTAATAAATATAAAGACTGAATACAACACGAATGAAATCATAAATGTTTCATAAAATAACAAATTTCAACGAAAAACAATGAATTCAGACATAGAATTACAGAAACCTCTTAACAACGATCTTGCTGCGTTACTGTATGGCCCTTGTACCCCACCTACTAAAGTGTATGTACGTGTGTGAGAATATACATGTACATGTGAGTATATTCATGTGCATTTGTGGTTGCTTTCATTTGTGTTTGTGTCTGAAAGACTGTTTATCAGGTGATTCATACATAATCCTTTCTTATACATTTTGCAGACTGGTGTCAAACCACCTGTTTCGTGTAATGATCTGTTATCATTTTTGATTAACTACTGTATACACTGTGTTGGTGTGTGTATCTGACTATCTTTATACGGCATGAATGTATTGACATGGCAACCCACCCGCAATCTTTCTTTTTGTAGGTAAAGTTCAGTAAGCATTCATTGACATGGGTTATGCATGCTATACAAATGGAATTATGATTACTATCACATTAAGTTTTGAAAAAGGGTGTTGTGATCAATGAGGTCAAATGCTTTCTTAAAGTCTAAGAGAACGAGTGAAACATTTGTTTAAAGATCCTGTCAGCTAGACCTGAGTTCAGTGGCCTTTATGCTCACTGAAGATATACTATGCAGACTTGCGACAACATAGCACGTGTAGTGTGTGGAGCAAACAACATGCACACATATATCTGACAAAAAAATGCTCACAGTGGAAGAAAAAGCCTAAAGATAGATACATTCTGGTTCATCATGATTTTTCTTACAGCATAATTATAAGTACAGTTTATCTGACTGTGACTTACAGTTTCGGTTTTGTTAAGATGGCGTTACAGCACTCATAAAAATTACACACGTGCACTAACATCATGATGCCATTTAAAAAAAAAGTGCCCTGCCACTACAGATTGATTGTTATTTATCTTACAGCATATAGCTAGTCTGTGTGGTGATTTATCTTACAGCACGTAGCTACAGTCTGTGTGGTGACTTATCTTACAGCACGTAGCTAGAGTCTGTGTGGTGATTTATCTTACAGCACGTAGCTACAGTCTGTGTGGTGATTTATCTTACAGCACGTAGCTACAGTCTGTGTGGTGACTTATCTTACAGCACGTAGCTACAGTCTGTGTGGTGATTTATCTTACAGCACGTAGCTACAGTCTGTGTGGTGACTTATCTTACAGCACGTAGCTACAGTCTGTGTGGTGATTTATCTTACAGCACGTAGCTACAGTCTGTGTGGTGATTTATCTTACAGCACGTAGCTACAGTCTGTGTGGTGATTTATCTTACACCACATAGCTATAGTCTGTGTGGTGATTTGTCTTACAGCAGAGAGCTGCAGTCTGTGTGGTGATTTCTCTTACAGCAGAGAGCTGCAGTCTGTGTGGTGATTTCTCTTACAGCAGAGAGCTGCAGTCTGTGTGGTGATTTCTCTTACAGCAGAGAGCTGCAGTCTGTGTGGTGATTTCTCTTACAGCAGAGAGCTGCAGTCTGTGTGGTGATTTCTCTTACAGCAGAGAGCTGCAGTCTGTGTGGTGGTTTATCTTGCAGCATATAGCTGCAGTCTGTGTCGGGAGTTTGTCCTGTCGAGGTTGGATGACTTAAATTCTCTTTTATTTGGCCTCGCCAAATATCTATTGAATAGAAAGAATCCAGAATAGTGCTGCCAGACTCGCATGCAGAGCTTCTAAACATATTTCTTCTTCTTTACCCACAACAAAATAGATTAAGTCCTGACGGACAAAACCAGCAGTGTCACGGACGTTCAAGTCATCAGTCAAGTTAACTTTGGAAGCGACCATAGAATGGTGAGATGCAAAATCAGAATCAACACCAGATTAGAAGGGAGCAAACTATTCTATCAAAAATTACAACCTCTTCGTGTCGATCCAATACTCCTCCCAGCATTCCAACTGGAACTGAAATACTGTGACCAATTTTTGGCAGAAGCTGATAATGAAAACAAGGACGTCAATGTCTCTAACCTCTGCAATTCCATCATGACGCCCCTAGTTGGAACAGTGAGAAAACACAAAACGAATATTCAATCCAGCAAATGCAAATTCTTACAAGAAACCAAAGATCTGATGAAGAAAAGAAGAAATTGAAAACAACAACAGACAGGGAAATAATAGAAAACAACAACAGACAGGGAAATAATTGAAAACAACAACAGACAGGGAAATAATAGAAAACAACAACAGACAGGGAAATAATTGAAAACAACAACAGACAGGGAAATAATTGAAAACAACAACAGACAGGGAAATAATTGAAAACAACAACAGACAGGGAAATAATTGAAAACAACAACAGACAGGGAAATAATAGAAGCGGCAGAATTGAACAAGTTAATCCAAAGGAAACAAAGAGAACACCAACGAAGACACACGACTGAGATCATCAGTGACATCAGAGATCAAGGAAGGGGCTTCAAAACGACGAAGAAGAAACTCAGCCCCGGTAGATTTCAAATCACTGGAATCCAGGAAGCAAATGCAGAAGTAACAATCGACAGAGACAGAATTGTTAAACATGCACAAGAGTTCTACAACCATCTTTACTCTTCAAACCTTGTGCCCCAAGTGCAAGCCAACCATGAGACTAGCCATGAATTTGATAACTTTTCAGAAATAATACCTTTGGAGGTGGAACTCGCCGATAAACAATCAAAGAAAGGAAAAGCACCCGGTCCAGACAACATTACCGTTGACCTCCTCAAGGAAGCTTGCAATGTCTTCAAGGGCAAGCTTGCTAAACTTTTCAACAAATGTCTGAGACAAAGCAAAACACCGGAAGACTGGAATCATACAATAACAGTTCTCCTTCATGAGAAAGGTAACTAAAGGACCTATCCAATTACTGCCTTATTAGCTTCCAAAGTTGTGTCTACAAGATTTTCACCAAAGTCATCACGATCAGTCTCAAACGTCCTTGAGGAAAACCAACCTAAAAAACAAGCCGATTTCAGGAAAGACTCCTCAACAAACGACCATCTTCAGACGACTGCACAAGTAATTGAAGAATGCAATGAATACTGAAAGCCCCTCGTCAAAGGGCTAATTGACTACCTCAAATCTTTCGATTCTGTAGAGATTTGCAAAGTGATTAAAACAGTCAGACAACAAGGCGTTGATCCCGTATATTTAAACGTCCTTCAGCATATCTACAGATATGCCAAGTCGTTCGGCTACACAAAGACTCTGAGCCATTCAATCTACAGAAAGGAGTAAGACAGAGAGGCACAAGCTCCCCTATATTGTTTACAGGTTGCCCCGAAATGGTCTTTCGCAATCTTAACTGGTCTGAAAAGGCATTAGAAAAGTTGGAGAATACATCAGTCACCTCAGGTTTGCTGATGACATCATCTTTGCAGACAGTCTCAAGCAACTGCAAAATATGCTGAATTAAGTAATTGATTACAGCGAAAAAGGAGGACTAACAGCAAACGTCAACAAACGTCAAGAAAACAAAAAATTATGGTCAACAACTACATCGAAGACCTAGACGGAAAAGTAACAATCGAAAATGAAGAGCTAGAAATGGTCGACCATTACATCTCCTAAGGTCAATGCATCTCAGCAGAATCATCCTCCAAAGAGGAAGAAATCAAACGTAGGCTAATCCTTCACTGGCAAGCGTTTGGAAGAACAAGTTCGGTTTTCAAGAATGACAAAATTTCAACTGTCCTGAAACGAAAAGTTTACCACCAATGCGTTTTGCCCACAGTCATCTACGTTGCAGAAACGTGCAACCTAACGACTTGGCAGAAACGTGCAACCTAACGAAAAACTGGCTTTGAAACGAAGAACCACGAAGCGATCACATGAAAGAAGCATGCTTGGTATCACCTGGAAAGAACGCAAAACCTCTCAGTGGATCAGAGAAGAAACAAAAGTGCAAGCCTCCTGGAAACCATCGACAAACTGAAATGGAACTGGGCAGGACATCTCACCCGGAGAATGACAATCGTTGGACAACAAAAACCACGTTCTGGACACCAAGAGACTCACAATACAGGAAGACAAAAAACTAGGTGGAGAGACAAGCTAGAAGGATATGACAAGAACTGGAGAGGAAAAGAACTGGAACAAAATGAATGGAAGTAGCTGGGGAAGGCTTACGTTCAGCAGCTAACTTTCCATGGCTGAAAGATGTGATATAGCTACTGTCTGTGTGGTGATTTGTCTTACAGCATATAGCTACAGTCTGTGTGGTGATTTGTCTTACAGCATATAGCTACAGTCTGTGTGGTGATTTGTCTTACGTCACATAGCTACAGTCTGCGTGATTAACCTAGACATATAGCTACAGTCTGTGTGGTGATTTGTCTTACGTCACATAGCTATAGTCTGTGTGGTGATTTGTCTTACGTCACATAGCTACAGTCTGTGTGGTGATTTGTCTTACGTCACATAGCTATAGTCTGTGTGGTGATTTGTCTTACGTCACATAGCTATAGTCTGTGTGGTGATTTGTCTTACGTCACATAGCTATAGTCTGTGTGGTGATTTGTCTTACGTCACATAGCTACAGTCTGTGTGGTGATTTGTCTTACGTCACATAGCTATAGTCTGTGTGGTGATTTGTCTTACGTCACATAGCTATAGTCTGTGTGGTGATTTGTCTTACGTCACATAGCTATAGTCTGTGTGGTGATTTGTCTTACGTCACATAGCTACAGTCTGTGTGGTGATTTGTCTTACGTCACATAGCTATAGTCTGTGTGGTGATTTGTCTTACGTCACATAGCTACAGTCTGTGTGGTGATTTGTCTTACGTCACATAGCTATAGTCTGTGTGGTGATCTGTCTTAAGTCACATAGCTACAGTCTGTGTGGTGATTTGTCTTACGTCACATAGCTATAGTCTGTGTGGTGATTTGTCTTACGTCACATAGCTACAGTCTGTGTGGTGATTTGTCTTACGTCACATAGCTATAGTCTGTGTGGTGATTTGTCTTACGTCACATAGCTACAGTCTGTGTGGTGATTTGTCTTACGTCACATAGCTATAGTCTGTGTGGTGATTTGTCTTACGTCACATAGCTATAGTCTGTGTGGTGATTTGTCTTACGTCACATAGCTACAGTCTGTGTGGTGATTTGTCTTACGTCACATAGCTATAGTCTGTGTGGTGATTTGTCTTACGTCACATAGCTACAGTCTGTGTGGTGATTTGTCTTACGTCACATAGCTATAGTCTGTGTGGTGATTTGTCTTACGTCACATAGCTACAGTCTGTGTGGTGATTTGTCTTACGTCACATAGCTATAGTCTGTGTGGTGATTTGTCTTACGTCACATAGCTACAGTCTGTGTGGTGATTTGTCTTACGTCACATAGCTACAGTCTGTGTGGTGATTTGTCTTACGTCACATAGCTACAGTCTGTGTGGTGATTTGTCTTACGTCACATAGCTATAGTCTGTGTGGTGATTTGTCTTACGTCATATAGCTACAGTCTGTGTGGTGATTTGTCTTACGTCACATAGCTACAGTCTGTGTGGTGATTTGTCTTACGTCACATAGCTATAGTCTGTGTGGTGATTTGTCTTACGTCACATAGCTATAGTCTGTGTGGTGATTTGTCTTACGTCACATAGCTACAGTCTGTGTGGTGATTTGTCTTACGTCACATAGCTACAGTCTGTGTGGTGATTTGTCTTACGTCACATAGCTATAGTCTGTGTGGTGATTTGTCTTACGTCACATAGCTATAGTCTGTGTGGTGATTTGTCTTACGTCACATAGCTACAGTCTGTGTGGTGATTTGTCTTAAGTCACATAGCTACAGTCTGTGTGGTGATTTGTCTTACGTCACATAGCTATAGTCTGTGTGGTGATTTGTCTTACGTCACATAGCTATAGTCTGTGTGGTGATTTGTCTTACGTCACATAGCTATAGTCTGTGTGGTGATTTGTCTTACATCACATAGCTATAGTCTGTGTGGTGATTTGTCTTACGTCACATAGCTATAGTCTGTGTGGTGATTTGTCTTACGTCACATAGCTATAGTCTGTGTGGTGATTTGTCTTACGTCACATAGCTATAGTCTATGTGGTGATTTGTCTTACGTCACATAGCTACAGTCTGTGTGGTGATTTGTCTTACGTCACATAGCTACAGTCTGTGTGGTGATTTGTCTTACAGCATATAGCTACAGTCTGTGTGGTGATTTGTCTTACAGCATATAGCTACAGTCTGTGTGGTGATTTGTCTTACAGCATATAGCTACAGTCTTTGTGGTGATTTATCTTACAGCATATAGCTACAGTCTGTGTGGTGATTTACCTACAGCATATAGCTACAGTCTGTGTGGTGATTTATCTTACAGCATATAGCTACAGTCTGTGTTTGAATTACCTTACAGCATATAGCTACAGTCTGTGTTTGAATTACCTTACAGCATATAGCTACAGTCTGTGTTTGAATTACCTTACAGCATATAGCTACAGTCTTTGTGGTGATTTATGTTACAGCATGTAGCTACAGTCTGTGTGGTGATTTATAGCATATAGCTGCAGTCTGTGTGGTAATTTATCTTACAGCATATAGCTACAGTCTGTGTGGTGATTTATCTTACAGCATATAGCTACAGTCTGTGTTTGAATTACCTTACAGCATATAGCTGCAGTCTGTGTTAGAATTACCTTACAGCATATAGCTACAGTCTTTGTGGTGATTTATTTTACAGCTTATAGCTACAGTCGGTGTTAGAATTACCTTAGATCATATAGCTACAGCCTGTGTGGTGATTTATCTTACAGCACATAGCTACAGTCTGTGTGGTGATTTATGTTACAGCTTATAGCTACAGTCTGTGTGGTGATTTATGTTACAGCATATAGCTACAGTCTGTGTGGTGATTTATGTTACAGCAAATATCTACAGTCTGTGTGGTGATTTATCTTACAGCATACAGCTACAGTGTGTGTGGTGATTTATCTTACAGCATATAGCTACAGTCTGTGTGGTGATTTATCTTACATCATATAGCTACAGTCTGTGTGGTGATTTATGTTACAGCATACAGCTACAGTCTGTGTGGTGATTTATCTTACAGCATATAGCTACAGTCTGTGTGGTAATTTATCTTACAGCATATAGCTACAGTCTGTGTGGTGATTTATCTTACAGCATATAGCTACAGTCTGTGTGGTGATTTATCTTACAGCATATAGCTACAGTCTGTGTGGTGATCTATCATACATTTTATAGCTACAGTCTATGTGGTGATTTATCTTACAGCATATAGCTAAAGTCTTTGTGGTATTCATCTTACAGCATATAGCTACAGTCTGTGTGGTGATCTATCATACATTTTATAGCTACAGTCTGTGTGGTGATTTATCTTACAGCATATAGCTACAGTCTGTGTGGTGATTTATCTTACAACATATAGCTACAGTGTGTGGTGATTTATCTTACAGCATATAGCTACAGTGTGTGTGGTGATCTATCTCACATCATATAGCTACAGTCTTTGTGGTGATTTATCTTACAACATATAGCTACAGTCTGTGTGCTGATCTATCTCACATCATATAGCTACAGTCTTTGTGGTGATCTATCTCACAGATTATAGCTACAATCCGTGTGGTGATTTATCTTACAACATACAGCTACAGTCTGTGTGGTGATTTATCTTACAGCATATAGCTACAATCTGTGTGGTGATTTATCTTAGGCCTACAGCATATAGCTACAGTCTGTGTGGTGATTTATCATACAACATATAGCTACAGTCTGCGTGGTGATTTATCTTACAGCATACAGCTAGTCTGTGTGGTGATTTATCTTACAGCTTATAGCTACAGTCTGTGTGGGTGATTTATCTTACAGCATATAGCTACAGGCTGTGTGGTGATTTATCTTACAGCATATAGCTACAGTCTGTGTGGTATTCATCTTACAGCATATAGCTACAGTCTGTGTGATGATTTATCTTACAGCATATAGCTACAGTCTGTGTGGTAATTTATCTTACAGCATATAGCTACAGTCTGTGTGGTGATTTATCTTACAGCATACAGCTACAGTCTGTGTGGTGATTTATCTTACAGCATATAGCTACAGTCTGTGTGGTGATTTATCTTACAGCATACAGCTACAGTCTGTGTGGTGATTTATCTTACAGCATATAGCTACAGTCTGTGTGGTGATTTATCTTACAGCATATAGCTACAGTCTGTGTGGTGATTTATCTTACAGCATACAGCTGCAGTCTGTGTGGTGATTTATCTTACAGCATATAGCTACAGTCTGTGTGGTGATTTATCTTACAGCATACAGCTACAGTCTGTGTGGTGATTTATCTTACAGCATATAGCTACAGTCTGTGTGGTGATTTATCTTACAGCATATAGCTACAGTCTGTGTGGTAATTTATCTTACAGCATATAGCTACAGTCTGTGTGGTGATTTATCTTACAGCATATAGCTACAGTCTGTGTGGTGATTTATCTTACAGCATATAGCTACAGTCTGTGTGGTGATCTATCATACATTTTATAGCTACAGTCTATGTGGTGATTTATCTTACAGCATATAGCTAAAGTCTTTGTGGTATTCATCTTACAGCATATAGCTACAGTCTGTGTGGTGATCTATCATACATTTTATAGCTACAGTCTGTGTGGTGATTTATCTTACAGCATATAGCTAAAGTCTGTGTGGTGATTTATCTTACAGCATATAGCTACAGTCTGTGTGTGATTTATCTTACAGCATATAGCTACAGTCTATGTGGTATTCATCTTACAGCATATAGCTACAGTCTGTGTGGTGATTTATCTTACAGCATATAGCTACAGTCTGTGTGGTGATTTATCTTACAGCATATAGCTACAGTCTGTGTGTGATTCATCTTACAACATATAGCTACATTCTGTGTGGTATTCATCTTACAGCATATAGCTACAGTCTGTGTGGTGATTTATCTTATAGCATATAGCTACAGTCTGTGTGGTATTCATCTTACAGCATATAGCTACAGTCTGTGTGATGATTTATCTTTTAGCATATAGCTACAGTCTGTGTGATGATTTATCTTACAGCATATAGCTACAGTCTATGTGGTGATTTATCTTACAGCATATAGCTACAGTCTGTGTGGTGATTTATCTTACAGCATATAGCTACAGTCTGTGTGTGATTCATCTTACAACATATAGCTACATTCTGTGTGGTATTCATCTTACAGCATATAGCTATAGTCTGTGTGGTGATTTATCTTATAGCATATAGCTACAGTCTGTGTGGTATTCATCTTACAGCATATAGCTACAGTCTGTGTGATGATTTATCTTTTAGCATATAGCTACAGTCTGTGTGATGATTTATCTTACAGCATATAGCTACAGTCTGTGTGGTGATTTATCTTACAGCATATAGCTACAGTCTGTGTGGTGATTTATCTTACAGCATATAGCTACAGTCTGTGTGGTGATTTATCATACAGTTTATAGCTACAGTCTGTGTGGTGATTTATCTTACAGCATATAGCTACAGTCTGTGTGGTGGTTTTATACTATGCAACTACAGTTTGTGTGGTGGTTTATCTTACAGTGTACGGCTGTGGTCTGTGTGTTTTGATCTGTCTTACAGCATATAGCTATATCATTTCCTGATTTTCTTACAGCATACAGGTACGGTCTACAGTCCGTTACCCGAGACAACATCAACTCTGGACAAGTTGGGATTCGCTTCATGAACATCATTGGCCGCATCTGCAGCGATGGCTGGGATGATAACGACGCCAAATTCCTGTGTAAAGAACGAGGATTTGAATATGGACAAGCTTACGAACATTTCCTCCACAATGCTCATTACATGATCAACGGACCTTTCTGGACAACTAACGTGAACTGTCAAGGGACAGAGTCTACACTCAGAGACTGTCAGTTCACGCTGGGAAACGTCTCACAGTGTCACAGTGGAAAGGCGGCTGGTGTCCTGTGTACCAACACTGAAGATAAGCAGATAACAAGACTGACCTTGATGAACAACTGTCATAAACAGCGTAGGTAAAGAAAGATGAGGCTTACACGATTGGCATACATGCAAATCTACTGACGGACTAAAGTTTACACAGAGTACAAAATGAAACGGTACACATCATAAGTTGGAAGTCATTAAACATGTGATGCGTTCTCTCTCATCCATGTTGTTCAGCTGTATGGAGAACTTGAGAATACAGAATGATAGGCTATCCATCTCCACCATGTTCTGTATGACAAAATTTTGAGTTAACAGATCTGTTGGAGTGGTGAATAGAACATGTACGGCGAAAGTTTATAACTAAATTTGTTTTGATCGTTCTAATTTTTTGTTTTCAACAAGGCCTTGCAATGTATGAAACAAATCTGTGCAACGTTCATTGGCATGCATACTGCTGCTGAAATGCTTTCTTTGTCTTGTATATACATCTCTGTTTACTTGTTGCAGTTATTGCTGTTTATGGATGGGTTGTTGTTGTGATTATCATACATTATGTTGTGATTTTTTCTATTAAATAAGGAACCTACTTTCTCCCATAATAATACTGAAATCATTGAAATAAACTTTTGTAAGGGAAAACTGCTGGTAGATGATTGTAAGTTTATTCGTTTTAAATCCGTGAGAAAGTTGGAATTTCGTCGCCAGTGCAAATGACATGTACATGTAGTACAACTCGTGCATGTCTCAAAACAGAGAGAGAGAGAGGGGGGGGGGGGTTCTCTCTTGTTTTTCAGGCCATTTTGTGTGCATGCAATGACAGTTGCCTTAAGGGTAACAATTCATTTTGTAGTATATGAATGCCATACATTCAGTGACAGCTTTCAGTTGAGTAAATGATGGAAGTTGTTAGCAGCAAAGAGCATTACACATGCTGTTAAGACGATTCACATTTGGGCATTATTTTTTTTTCCACATAGTGAATAGCACCATTGCCATAATTTCGAACAGCACTATTGTTACGACGTTATAAAGCTCCATGGCTTTCATACACAGGGATATTCTACCGGCTTGGAGGCAGTGACTCGGGAGTTCAAAGGTCGTGTGGAGATGGCTGTGAATGGGCAGTGGGGCACAGTGTGTCGGTTTTCCTTTGGTTCAGATGAAACGTCTGCCTTCTGTCGTAGTCAAGGCTTTAATGGGGGCAGAGTGGACTACACAAGCGGAAGTTACGCCAGGCCACCGAACAGAATATACTCGAGCGACATACGATGTGAAGGACATGAAGACAGTTTGAACGAGTGTGCACATACAGGATAGAAGACTCGTTCTATGTTCTGTTCACATAACGATGATGTCAAGGTCATCTGTTACAATGATGGTAAGGCTGGACAGAGTGTGGTCTGTACACGATTAATGTACTTTCACAGACCAAATACTTTCACGATAAAATAGATAGAAAGGACGCAGAAAATAGGAAATAGGAAATAGTATGATGTTACAGGTAATCGTATGAATATGGGTAATTGTGTCCTGATAAATAATTAGTCCTACAAAATGTCTCAACAGGTACATTGTTTCCTCCTCCCCCTCCCCCGCCATATTCCCGCTATAGCCCACAGACACACATACACACGCACTCTCTCTCTCTCTCTCTCTTTTTCTCTCTCTCTCTCTCCCTCCACTTACATATGACGCAATAAATACGAGTAAAACTAAAGCCTGTCTGTAGAGGCGAGAACGTCGCTCTCAGATCCCAAACGGGGGAGCTCTTGCGTACACTACTCTTCAATCTTGGACACTGACAGCAGAACTACAAAGAACAATACAACCTGTGAAGACGAGACACTTCAGAACAGTTTTGAAATTTGTTCAAGAGGGATTCATGGCACTTGGACAATCCCATAATCACCCCACCCAAATTTGCCCTTGAGCCTGTGCAGACTCCTAAAAAGCACAGACAAGTTTTGAAATGGGGAGTGGAGGAGGGGGGGGGAAGAGAATGGATCTGTGAAACACTAAGCTGACACCAACAGAATGACTGAAGCATTATAAGGTGGGCAGCGAACAGGCCAACGTTTACGTTACGAACTGGGACTGAAATCAAGACGTGAGATTTTGATTCTCGTCAAAGAGGCCAGCCCACACACAGTGACACACACACACACACACACATACACACACACACACACACACACACACACACACACACACACGCACACACACACACGCACACACACGCACG
>JAPXFY010003882.1:15000-19935 GCA_030674185.1 Monoplex corrugatus | reverse complement strand
CACCCACCCCCACACACAAAAACACAAACCCCAAAACACACACACAAAACACACACAACACACACAAACCCCCCACAAAAAAAAAAAAGAGAAACAGAGGGGGAAGAGCCACAGGAAGGTGGGGGGGGGTGGTTGTGGGGATCTTTGGCTATTACCACCCCGTTTTGTGCAACACTAGAAAAGTGAGGCACAAGAGAAAATCTTTTTAAAAATGTTACTGACCCCCTCTTTTTCCCGGGTTGGGAATAAGGGGGTTGAAATGATCATGATTTTTTAAAGGACTTAGCTAAAAGCTGCAGTGACAGGAGCAGAGTAAAAGTCTTTTTATCTTCTTTTTGTCCAAAATAAAAAATTTACACACACCCCAACACAACACACACCACACACACAACCACACACAACACACAACAAACCCCACACACACAAAAAACCCAGTCATTTTCTTCATTTTCTTTATTGTCACAAAAAAAAATTAAAAAAAAAACAACAACACTTCAGAAAACCGCGTCGTGTCGTCGTCATCACATCTCATCATCATCTCATCTTCATCACATCATCATCTATAACAACAAGAAAACATCGTCATCGAAATGATGGTAATAGTAAAGTAGTATATTTGTAATGTTGGTAGTTGTGTTGAGTGCTAGAAGAAAAAGTAATTGTAGTATTTGTTTTTGTTTTTGTAGTAGTATTGGGTAGTAGATTAGTCTAGTAGTAATAATAGTAATAATAGTGCAAAAAACCGTAGTAATTTTTGTGGGGGTGTTGAGTACTAGAAAAAGAAGTAAATGAGTAGTAGTAGTAGTGGTGGTGGTGGGGGGTGGGTTTTATCAGTAGCAGAAAATTATTAAAGACAGTATTATTGTTGTTGTAGAATGTTTGTTGTTGTAAAGTGGTAATCGTTGTATTGGTTGTGTAGTAAAGGGACCAGCAACAAAACGACGACAAAAAAACAACAAAAACAAAATATAGTAACTGCAAACAACAGCAAAAATAGATAATAAAAAGTATCATCCTTGTGTCGGCCCTCCCCCTCCCCCCCCCCTCTTTCCCCCCCTTTTTCCCTTTTTCATCATAACCAATTAAAAAAAAAATTATGTCGCTAGCTTACAGTACACAGATTTTTTGTTTAAATGTCGTATGAAAACTCTATACTTGACATCATAAACATGTTCAACCGATATTAAAAAAGGATGTGTGTGTGTGTGGTGTGTGTGTTGTGTTGTGGTTGTGTGGGGTTTTGTGTGTTGGTGTGAGAGAAGAGAGAGAAAAAGAGGAGAGAGAGAGGAGAGCACGCACGCACACATTTCTTGCTGTGTCTCTCTCCACACGAAAATCACCCCGCACGCACACACACACAACCCTAAACAACACACACACAACAAAACCCCACAAAACACACACACACACTTACACAACCCCCATTCATTATCACACACACACAACCCTACCAACATTCACACACAATCATTTACCACAACAGAACACACACACACACACACACACCAAAACACACACACACACACACCACAAACCACACAACCACACACACACACACAACACACACCACACAACACACACACGCCGTGAAAAATACTCTACACAGATTGGAGCAATTTCCCCGGCCGCATCAGGCAGTTTCCGGTAGACCTATTTTGTCTTTTTTGTCAATTGTTCAATAATTGGTTTTTCCAGGGGGTTGAAAAGTAAGGGATTTGGTTTTATAAAGCACGCAGACAGACAGCACACCACCACACCACACCACACACATAAAAACACGCGCCGGCAACACCCACGGTTACGCTACATACTGTACATCGTGCTCTAATACGTAATACAAACAACAAAGTTTTTATATAGTTTATATATAAAAATATATATTTAAAAATATATATATATGAGAGAGAGAGAGAAGGAGAGAGACAACAGACAGACAGATAGATGATAGATAGATAGAAGACAGACAGATAAGTCGATAGTAGTAGAAATAGTTCTAGATAGATAGATAGACAGATAGATAGATGGGATAGTAGGCGATAGTAGGAGAAGATACACGATGTAAAGACAGAAAATTCGTTGATGATAGATAGATGATAGATAGACAGACAGATAGTTATTTTGATGACAGATCGATAGATAGCGATCGATAGGAGAGAGATAGATAGATAATAACTACATACATAATTCGTACGACGTCGTACAAATACATACATACATATATCCCATCACACATACTACATCATACATCACACATACTACATACTACTAATATAAAATTTAATAATACATCAACTATATATATATACATACATGATACATACATCCCCTTTCTTTAATACATACAATACATAATACATACATACCATACTTTACATACATACTCATAATACATACTTCATAGACAAAAATACACATAGAAAATATGATGATGGGTTGTTCTCTTCGAATTTGTGTTGGGACAGATTAATCATTTCCCAGTCTGACACCGCGTGCCCCGAAACCCTCACCCCCCGGGATAATTTTTCCCCCCTTTATGATTTCTACTTCCACTCTACAAAAAGGTTAACCTTTGAATTCCGCACCCCGCCCAAAACATCTGCTTTGTCAACCACCCAGCAAACCCAAAAATTTAATTTTTGATTCCTCACCTTATCCCTATTCCTGCAGGAATTGGTGGAGGGGTTTGAGGGAATAAAAGGGTTAAGTTTTTGGGTAGTTGGTGGTAGGGTGAGGTGTAAAAGGGTTAAAGGGGTGGGGCTAGGTTTAGTGTGAGTTCAGTTAGCTTTTTAAATTTTTTTTTGTCAAAAAATCGGCTTCTGGTCGTGTATTTTTCTAATCAACAAATTTGCAAAAGCGAGAGAAACCCAACCGCAGTCCCAATTGCTCTTCCATTTTCTTTCGAATAACATAATGTTAACAAGGGGTTTTTGGGGTTTGTTTAGAAGAAATTTACGCGTTGGCGTTCGATTCGTCCCCCCCAAAAATACCCCCACTTACTTGGCAAATCCCGAATCGCGCAAATTGGAATGAGGAAGGGAGAAAGGCTATGAAAAAGCTAAGCTGCACCCCAGAAGATGGAAACTAAGATGAAAAGGGGAGAATTATTGTTCCCTTTTTTCCCGACTCTGTTGCCCGCATCCTGCATTTTCAAACCCTGTTTTCAGAGCAAAAACTTAACCCCTTTGACTTCCTCACCCCCATCCACCCGCTTTCTCGGGGGGGAAATTGGGGGACAGGGGGAAAGGGGTGAAAGGGTTTTTGTTTTTTCATTGGGAGATAGGATGTGGGAGTCAAAGGGTTAAGTTCGGGTCGGGGATGATTGAACTCGAGATGGGCGATCTGTAAAATAGAAAGAAATCTGGGAAGGCCGGACAGCAAGGTCCCAGAGGAGAAAACCCCGTCAAAACAAGTGTTTCGGCCCTTATCCTGACACTCTAAGGGGCCCAGCCAAATCCCGGGGATCCCCGGATCCCCTTTCTGTCGCTAGGTTTTGTTTTTTTTTTTTTTGTTTTTTCTTTGTTATCCGCTTGGAAAACCCAATCCCTGATCCCAGGTGGAAGGTTTCTCAAGGGGGCAAAACACACTTTTTACGGAAGTCTTAACCCCTTTTCTATCGGTCACCAGCAACATAAAGGGGGGTTTGAAGCTTTATTCACTTCATTTTTTTTCCCTTTTGGTCAATCCCGTGGGTCGGACCACGGGAGCTGTACCGAACGTTTGAGGAAGCGGAGCGTGTTCTGTCTGTTTCAGCCAATGGCCCGGGCAGGTGTTTCGTTTATTTTTGGGTTTTATATGCCAGCCCCCCCGGCCCCTAGCCACCATTGTCTCGCTGCAAAGAGAGCGTTTGAAAAACCGCAGGAAAAACCGGGGAGTAGTAACGTACGATTGTCATTTTGTTTTTGAGTGGTTGTGTGGGTTTGTGTGGTGTTGTGTTGGGTTTTCGTTTTCATAGGGGTCTAAATTATCAAGCATGCCACCGTTTTGTGATAATAAAACAGTGTGCTGTTAGGCCAAGTTTTTTGGGTATTATCTGTTTGTGGGGTCATGTGTGTGGTGTATGTGTGTTTGATGTTGTGTTGTGGGTGTGTGTGTGCGTGCGTGTGAGTGTGGTTTTTTGTGTGGGTGTGTGTGTGATTGTATGTGGGGTACGTGTGTGTGAGTGGTTGGGTTCTTTTTGATGTGTGTTTGTGTGTGATGTGTGCGTGGTTTCCAAACCCGTCAGTACATAGTGCTTGCGTGCGTGCGTGCGTGCGTGTGGTGTGGTGTTGTGTGTGTGTTGTGTGTGTTGATGAAAAAATTACAAAACAGTAATATCACCCGAAAAAAATATGTTTGACGATGTGTTATGATGATTTGGATGATGGATATGTGTGTGCAATCCCTATATGTGTTTGTATACTTATTATGTGTGTGCGTGTGTGTGTGGGAGAGGGGGTTTGGAGAGACGAGACGGGGACAGACAGACAGCAGACAGACGCGGGACAGAAGAGACACAACAGACAGAAGAGAGAGAGAGAGAGAGAGGAATGGAGGGGAAGAAAAGGGAGGAGAGAGAGAGAGAGAGAGAGAGAGAAAAAAAATCTTTTCCATCTCCACAATCCAACATTTAAAGTGAACAAAAAAAGGTAAACCCATAACGGGTCAAAAATGGACAATAAGGGGGAAGACGTCAGTAATGCATGTATACATATATAACACACATCAGCCTGATCAAAACACCCTAGCCACGTTTGTAAATAAAAAAGAGGAGGACTAATGGATTAGTCTGAGCAAACATTTTGTGCCCCGCCCCGGTTGGGCCCAGTTCTTTTTTCTTTTTTTTTTTTTCTTTCTTTTTTTCCTTCATTCTTTCTTTCTTTTTTCTTTCTTTTTTCTCTTTTTCTTTCATTTTGCTTTCTTACGTTTAATTGTTTCATTTGGAACAGAGGGTGTGTG
>JAPXFY010003881.1:0-10000 GCA_030674185.1 Monoplex corrugatus | reverse complement strand
TTGGAGAGAGACCGTTGATTTTTCCAGGTCCCTCTCTTGAAGGCTGATTAGCTTTCTTGCCTTTCTAAAAGTCTTGGCCAAAAACAAACAACAGCACAAAACAAACAAACAAAACCAACAAACAACACAACAAACAAACAGACACAAACAAACAAACAAACAACACAAACAAAACAAACAAAAACAAACAGAAAAAACAAAAACAAAACAAACAAACAAACAGACAACAAACAAAACAACAAACAAACAAACAAACAAAAAAACAAACAAACAAACGACAAACAAACAAACAAACAAATAAACAAGCAGATAAGCAGTATACACTGTGGCCAGGTGCTGTCAGCAGAGAGATCAGCCCCAGTTTCATATGGTAAATCCACTGCCACAAAAGAAATGAATATGAATATAAATACAAATATGACAATGAATATGAACATGAATATGAAAATAAACATGAATATGAATATGAAGATGAAGATGACTATGACTATGGATATGACTAAGAATATGACTATGAATATAAATATGACTATGACTATGAATATGAATATGAATATAGATATGACTATGACTATGACTATGACTATGAATAGAATACGAATTTGAATTATCTGAATCTGAATCTGAATCTGAATCTGAATATGAATATGAATATGAATAGATAGATATGAATATGAACGTTTTCAACATCATAGTGGGTTGATTCCTTGCTGTATATTTTGAATGCCCATCCCTCCACCAGCCCCAAGTTCACCAAGTCCATGAAGCCCATGGGAACCACACATATTAAGTTGCCAGTGGGCCACCCAACGGAGTAGACCCTGCACTGCTTGCTGAGTCAACATGGAGCAGTTCAACAGTGTTGTTCTGATCTAACTTACCAAGGATACTACTAGCCATGGACTCAAGATCTGATAGCTCGAGTTCAGTCCGCAACATTAAAAAATTGGCCTGTTGGCTGTCCACTGGTCTGTTGGCTGTCCCTGGTCTGTGGGTGTCCACTGTCTGTTGGTGTCCACTGGTCTGTTGGTGTCCACTGGTCTGTTGGCTGTCCTGTCTGTTGGGTTTTCCACATGTCTGTTGGTGTCACTGTCTGTTGCTGTCCACTGGTCTGTTGGCTGTCCACTGGTTGTTGCTTTCCACTGTCTGTTGGCTGTCCACTGTCTGTTGGCAGTCCACTGGTCTGTTGGCTGTCCACTGGTCTTTGGCTGTGTCACTGGTCTGTTGGATGTCCACTGGTCTGTTGGCTGTCCTTCTTGATGTTTCCATCATTCTGGATGGTGTCAGCTTACAGTTTGATGGTCCACTGGCCTGTTGGCTGTCCTTCTTGATGTTTCCATCATTCTGATGGTGTCAGCTTATGTTTGATAGGTCCACTGGCCTGTTGGCTGTCCATTCTTAATGTTTCCATCATTTGGTGGTGTCAGCTTACTGTTTGATAGGTCCACTGGCCTGTTGGCTGTCCATTCTTAATGTTTCCATCATTCTGTGGTGTCAGCTTAGTGTTTATAGGTCCACTGGCCTGTTGGCTGTCCATTCTTAATGTTTCCATCATTCTGTGGTGTCAGCTTAGTGTTTTATAGGTCCACTGGCCTGTTGGCTGTCCATCTTAATGTTTCCATCATTCTGATGGTGTCAGTTATGTTTGAAGGGTCCACTGGTCTGTTGGCTGTCCATCTTAATGTTTACCATCATTCTGTGGTGTCAGCTTAGTGTTTGATGGGTCCACTGGCCTGTTGGCTGTCCTTCTTAATGTTACCATCATTCTGATGGTGTCAGCTTAGTGTTTGATGGTCCACTGGCCTGTTGGCTGTCCATCTTATGTTTCCGTCATTCTGATGGTGTCAGCTTATGTTTGATGGTCCACTGGCCTGTTGGCTGTCCTCTTATGTTTCCATCATTCTGTGGTGTCAGCTTAGTGTTTGATAGGTCCACTGGCTGTTGGCTGTCCTCTTAATGTTTCCATCATTCTGGTGGTGTCAGCTTATGTTTGATTGGTCCACTAGCCTGTTGGCTGTCCATCTTAATGTTACCATCTTCTGGTGGTGTCAGCTTAGTGTTTGATAGGTCCACTGGCTGTTGGCTACCATCTCAATGTTTCCATCATTCTGTGGTGTCAGCTTATGTTTGATAGGTCCACTGGCCTGTTGGCTGTCCATCTTAATGTTACCATCATTCTGATGGTGTCAGCTTAGTGTTTGATGGGTCCACTGGCCTGTTGGCTGTCCATCTTAATGTTTCCATCATTCTGATGGTGTCAGCTTAGTGTTTGATAGGTCCACTGGCCTATTGGCTGTCCTTCTCAATGTTTCCATCATTCTGATGGTGTCAGCTTAGTGTTTGATAGGTCCACTGGCCTGTTGGCTACCCATCTCAATGTTTCCATCATTCTGATGGTGTCAGCTTAGTGTTTGATAGGTCCACTGGCCTGTTGGCTGCCCATCTCAATGTTTCCATCATTCTGATGGTGTCAGCTTAGTGTTTGATGGGTCCACTGGCCTGTTGGCTGTCCATCTTAATGTTTCTATCATTCTGATGGTGTCAGCTTAGTGTTTGATAGGTCCACTGGCCTGTTGGCTGCCCATCTCAATGTTTCCATCATTCTGATGATGTCAGCTTAGTGTTTGATGGGTCCACTGGCCTGTTGGCTACCCATCTCAATGTTTCCATCATTCTGGGGGTGTCAGCTTAGTGTTTGATGGGTCCACTGGCCTGTTGGCTGCCCATCTTAATGTTTCAATCATTCTGATGGTTTCAGCTTACTGTTTGATAGGTCCACTGGCCTGTTGGCTACCCATCTCAATGTTTCCATCATTCTGATGGTGTCAGCTTAGTGTTTGATGGGTCCACTGGCCTGTTGGCTACCCATCTCAATGTTTCCATCATTCTGATGGTGTCAGCTGAGTGTTTGATAGGTCCACTGGCCTGTTGGCTGCCCATCTTAATGTTTCCATCATTCTGATGGTTTCAGCTTACTGTTTTATAGGTCCACTGGCCTGTTGGCTGCCAATCTTAATGTTTCCATCATTCTGGTGGTGTCAGCTTACATGTAGTGTTTGATAGGTCCACTGGCCTGTTGGCTACCCATCTCAATGTTTCCATCATTCTGATGGTGTCAGCTTAGTGTTTGATGGGTCCACTGGCCTGTTGGCTACCCATCTCAATGTTTCCATCATTCTGATGGTGTCAGCTGAGTGTTTGATAGGTCCACTGGCCTGTTGGCTGCCCATCTTAATGTTTCCATCATTCTGATGGTGTCAGCTTACTGTTTGATAGGTCCACTGGCCTGTTGGGTGCCCATCTTAATGTTTCCATCATTCTGGTGGTGTCAGCTTACATGTATTGTTTGATAGGTCCACTGGCCTGTTGGCTACCCATCTTAATGTTTCCATCATTCTGATGGTGTCAGCTTACTGTTTGATAGATCCCTCCCCCCTTCGCCATTTCAAGACCCTGCCAGTGTAGGGATTTGCACAGGCTTGAGGAGTCTGTCAGATAATTGCTGGCAGATTTGGGTGAAGGGAGAGGAGCAATATACGTAAATCCCACATTGTTGGTATGTGTGTGTGTGTGTGTGGGGGGGGGGGGGGTTGGCGGAGGGGAGATAGAGAGAGAGGGAGAGAAAGAGAGGAGCAATATAGGTAGAGAGAGAGAGAGAGGGAGAGAAAGAGAGGAGCAATATAGGTAGAGAGAGAGAGAGAGGGAGAGAAAGAGAGGAGCAATATAGGTAGGTAGAGAGAGAGAGAGGGAGAGAGAGAGAGAATGATAATGATTATTTTTTAATTATAGAATATCTGTAACACTTTCAGAGAGAGAGAGAGTGGGACGATCAGAGAGAGAGAAAGGGAGAGAGAGAAAGAGAGAGAAAGGGAGAGAGAGAGGGAGGAAGGGAGAGAGAGAGGGAGCGAGAGAGAGAGGAACGCAGAGAGAGCAAGAGGGAGAGAGAGAGGGGGGATAGAGAAGGAGAGAGGGAGGAAGGAAGAGAGAAAGAGGGAGAGAGAAACAGAGAGGGAGAGAGGAGAGCGAGAGGGAGGGAGAGAGAGACTTGGAGAGACAGACAGGGGAGAGAGAGAGGGAGAGAGAGCGAGAGGGAGAGAGAGAGAAACAGAGAGGGAGAGAGAAGGGGGAGAGAGAGAGAGACAGACAGACAGACAGACAGATGGACAGACAGACAGAAACAGAGAGACAGACAGACAGACAGAGAGAGAGTGGGAGGGAGAGAGACAGGGAGAGGGAGAGAGGGTTAGAGAGAGGAGAGAGAGGGAAGGAGGGAGAGACAGGGAGGGAGAGAAAGAGAGGAGAGCAGGGGAATAGAGACAGAGAGAAAGAGAGGGTGAGAGAGAGGGAGAGAGGGAGAGAGGGTAAGAGAGAGAGAAAGAGAGAGGAAGGGAGGGAGAGAGAGACAGAGACACAGAGAGAAAAAGACAGTGAGACAGGGAGTGTTGTGACCTGTCCTCTTTCCGTCTCTGTTCATTCAAGATAAAAAAAAAAAGGGGGGGGGGGGGGCGGGGGAGGGAGTAAGCAGACGATCGTCTACCACTACCACAGTGTCTTCATTCCCGTGTCTTTCCGGCACGCACACGTGGTGACGTCACAACCAACTGACTGAAAGAAGGAAGAGAAGAGTTCTTTAGATTCTGAATTCCTGTCTTAAAGGCCACTGCTTAATACTGACACTGGGTGTGTGTGTGTGTGTGTGTGTGTGTGTGTGTGTGTGTGTGTGTGTGTGTGTGTGTGTGTGTGTTCGTTCGTTCGTTGCTTGATTTAACGTCTTTTCACTATAAGTGATATTAGACGGGGAAAAATGGCACGGAGGATGAAATTAGGGGGTGGGGGGGGGGGGGGAGGGGAGAGGGGAACAGAGTAAGGGACGTAAAAAAATTAAAAGGAAGCGGCAAGGTCTTAAGAAAAAGGATATGGATGAACAGAGAAATGAAACTAGAACAACGCTAACATCAATAATGTAAAAGAAAAATCGTCATAAAAACAAAACAAAACGAAAATAATCATAATTATAATAATAATCTTAAAGTAACGCATTAACAGGACTGTGAACCAATGATTCTGAAATTTTAACTAACAAAACTTGATCCGATACTACTTCTTTAAAATGCGTTTCAAGATAGTTTCCTTGTGTAAACGTCTTTGGTAAAAAGGAACGAAGCTTTCTGCAGTAAAACAAACAGTGATACAATGTGAATTGTCCACCGCAAATACATAAAACGTTGTTACAATATTTTGTTTTCAAAGCGTTCAGTTGAATGCGAAAATATGTGGTAACAATTAATCTCAAATGATATAACGAGGAATACTGCAATTTTTTACAGATATTTTGAACTGAAAGTTTGATTCTTTTTTGAGACACAAATTTTTCATTTAAATGTTCATGAAATCGAATCCATGATACTAATTCTAGCGAGTTGTAAGCTTCTTTTACCGAGGTGTTAACATGTAATTCTATGGAATTTTTAGAATGGAGGGCACCGGATTTAGCTGCTCTGTCAACTACGTTGTTGCCATGAAGACCAACATGAGAAGACACCCAGCATAAATTGATTTCCGAGCCATTTATCTTTAAACTATGTATTAGATGATTTGCCTCAATAATTAAGTCAGGCCTTGTGTCTGTATCAAAAGACTGTAAGGCATATAATACAGATTTTGAATCAACAAACAGAACTACTTTGAATGACACAGGCCGAAGGCTTATTAAATAATGCAATGCTTGAACAACAGCGACCAATTCTGCTGTATATATAGATATATTTGCCCCAATGAAAAAAGACTTTTTAATGTTAAATTTTGGAACATAAAAGGCTGCTCCAGCGCTCTGATTTGCTAAGACTGACCCATCGGTAAAAATGTGGAGGTGGGTACGGTACTTTTCATCGATGTGTTCACAAGCTGTGGATAGCGTAATGTTGACATTATTGTCTTTTTTAATGTTTGCATAATCGAGATCAAATGTGACCTTTAGCATTTCCCATGTAGGGATAGGCGTTATCGTTGGTTTCTCGGCTATTTCTTCCATTGTTATGTTGGACTGTTTGATCAGGCCAGATATGTAAGTTGCGGCTGTAATTTGTGATGAAATGTTTTTTGCTCGTTTTGGAAAGTATCAGACCTGATCTTAATTTCTTTGCTCACAAAATTATCCGCTTGTGAAATAATTCTAATTGCAAACTTTGCAGTAGCTAGCTCACGATGGTTGTTTAAAGATAGAATTCCAGCAACTTTGTACGTTTCCAGAGTAGAAGCATGAGTTGGTACACCTAGTGCAATTTTAAGACTTTTGCAGTCCAAGCTCTGAATCTTTTTTAGTAAATATTTGGGTGCATTGAAGAAAACTTCTTGTTGCGTAGGATAATTTAGACCTGACCAGCGCTGTTAACAGATTAATCAGTACATTTGTATCCATTCCCCAGGGTAATTTGCTTATTATCTTTAGAAAATTTAAGGTTTTTCGCGCTTTTGTTAAAATATAATCAAAATGGACATTCCAGCTTAATTTCGACGTGACGTAAACTCCCAGAAATGTTACGACCTGTTTGTAATTTAACACTACACCAAGCAATTTGAAAGTAGGTAAGTTATTTGAGTTACCACCAGGATCAAACAGCATCATGTTAGTTTTTTTTCTGCTGACAACGACAAACCATTTTCTAACATATAGTTTCCAAGATTATGAAGATCAATTTTATACAACTTCCTGATGTAATTTTGCGTTCTCTGTGGAGTTGTCTTTTTTAAAGTGATATTCATCCAAGTGCATATATCATCAGCGTACTCTACTAAAACAACACGATTTGAAAGAGCTTTAGGAAGATCCTGTATAAGGATATTAAATAAAATAGGTGCTATCATTGAACCTTGTGGAATCCCCATGTCGAGGCGTCGTGAAGAAAAATAACTAGTTCTAACTCTTGCCTGAATTGTTCTATTAGCTAAAAAAGATTTAATGTAATTGAACATATTGCCCGATAAACCAACAGACTTTAGCTTGAACAATAAACGTTTATGCCAAACTTGATCGTAAACTTTTTTCACATCAAAGAAAGTAGCTAAAACACCTTTTCTGCGGGCAAACTGTTGTTTGATCTGAGTTGTAAGTTTAACCAGGTGCTCAACTGCGGATCTCCCTTTTCTAAAACCTGCCTGGTTTACCGGAATAACGTTATTTTTATCACAGTAGTGTAAAAGTCTGTTTAAGACCAATCTTTCCATTAGTTTGCTTGTGTGGGACGTCAAAGCAATGGGCCTGTAACTGTTTTTATCGGTTTTCAATTTTCCTGTTTTTAAAATTGGTATAACTATAGACTTTTGCCAGATTTGTGGCACAGTTCCGCTAACCCAGCATTTCTGCAAAATTTTGTGTAGGAAAATAAGGTAGTTTTCAGGGAGATGTTTAATTATTTCAGTCGAAACTGCATCAACACCTACCGAACTCTTTTTGTTGTGTAGAGACAGTATTGTGTTTTTTAGCTCTTCTAAGGTGATTGGAGAATTAAACTAGAGATCATTCTGTGGTATTGGATCAGTGTAGATTAAGTTGTTATCTTCCATTTCTCTGTGATGTTTGCAGTCAGGAGATAAACCTTCAACTTTACTGTTTTCAGCAAACAGATCCACAAAAGTTTCTGCTTTGTCCATGTCTGAAGGAAATGTGTTACATGTTTCAATCATTATCGGACACCTAGGGAAGTTGGTTCCATCCTTCATTTGTTTCATTTTCGTCCAGACTTTATGGAAATCTTTGAAATCTGAGATTTATTTTGTGCAGAATGATGCCCAATAATCTTTCTTTGCTTCAGCAATGATTTTGTTACATTGGATGTTAGATTTTTTCATTTCCACATGATCTTCAGGTTTCTGGCTTTTGATGTAGATTTTGAATTTCTCCCTTTTACATTGAACTGCTTTCTCACATGCCTCTGTCCACCAAACATTACCCAATCGGTTATTTGATCTAGAAGATTTGAGTTTCGGAATCGAGAGGTCTGCAGCGGCTAGAATTGACTCTTGGAATTTAGAAAACATAATGTCTACATTTTCACTTTCATAATGTCTGTAATCTTGATTAGCAAGAGCAGTTCGAAATAAGGACCAGTCTGCACGCTTGTAATTATATTTTGGAATAATTTCAGGAGAGCTGTCTTTCATCCTGATGTTTTTGTCAGTTATGGTTATGATGATAGGTAGGTGATCGCTTCCCAAAGTGTCTCTGTGAGTTTCCTAGGTACAGGATGGTACTAATTCTGGTGAGGTTAGAGACAAATCGATGGCTGCCGCCCTGTGTTTGGAAACATCAGGGATCCTAGTGACACTACCATCATTTAGAAGGTAAAGCGAACTATCAACGATATTTTCTACCAAACGATTGCTCGTAACAGTAGAACAGTTCTTTTTCCAAAATGGGGAGTGGGAATTAAAGTCTCCACCTATTAGCCATTTACCACGCTGCTGATCTTGGATCGTGCGCAGCCATTCTGTGTTGTGGTCATTTGGACCTGTTGGCAGGTAGACTGACAAAACGTTGATGTTTAAAGAATTGCTTAAATTGGACAGTGGCAGCACAAGCGTGCAAATCTTCGTTTGATTTCAAAACTGGGGAAGTAAATAAGCAGTATTGTAACTCTTTGAGTATATATATCGCGGTGGATACCTTCTTCCCGTCATTCCCACATTCATAGAATGGAGGATAGTAATAATTGGGGAAATTGGGAAGCTTGGTAGCGACAACATTCATCGACTGTAGAATCAAAATTTCACACCTATTTGATGCCAGGAAATGCTCCAAGTATGCCGAATTGGTGGAAAGGGATCTACAATTCCATTGCAAAAACTTGACTTGGGATTGTTGTCGCATTGCTGATATTGGTTAATCTCCAACTTTCTATTAACTGTTATTTATGGTCGATAATAATGAATACTTTGATTTTCTGTGTCCAGGAGAACTGGACAGAAAGAAAATTACGTAATTACTTAGACTACGAAGTAAAGAAAACAAAATTGTAGCAAAAACAATAAAAAGAAAATTACATAGTCAAACGTACGAATAACTTATAAAGGTGATAACAGATTACAAGGGATAACAAATAACCAAAAATCAAAATAATAGCATACACGTCTTCAAATGTACAGAGTGTATAGTCTGACCAAGTCTTGATAGTCGGACTAAAACCTAGTTATTATAATTATATTTTCAGCAGAAGAAATGTCAGAGATGACGAGGAAAAAGTCTTGTGACATGAACATTAAGTATTGTATATGTAATACTGTTATTTCAAAACATATTATACGGCCACCATGGTGTGTAGTTGTCAAAAAGGTAGTACTGTCCTCTGGAGAATCTGGAAGGGTGTGTAGCTGTGATGATCTTGATCTTGATGTTCTGCTTGGAGTCTCCCAAAACAGGTCTCGAATGTGTCTTCCAAGATTTCCTGCAATGATGCTACTTCCTCTGGTGGTGGGGTGAATGTCGTCTTTTAGAAATTGTTGAGTGATACGAAGGTTCTCATGTGATACAAAAGAAATATTTTTCATATCAACAAGTTCAGCAGATAGGAAAGCGTTGAACAGATTTCGTTGAACCTCCATTCGTGCCTGCCGTACTGGGGCAACCTTACTAACGACTAGTTTAGATTTTGGATGTTCTTGTGCTATTTGTTTTATGCCTGAAGCGAGATGTTTAGTTGTTGCAGGGAGATCTTTGCTGTTCAATTCATGCACACCACAGTGAAAAACAATACAGTCTGCTGAATCATCAAATTTGGAAAAGGGCATGTCTAATGAGCACCAGATGTAGCGTTAGCGTCAGAATCGGCGACTTGTCGATTTCGGGTCCTTTTCCGTCTCTGCTCCCACGGCACTGGACGACATCCTCTCTCCATCATCCTTGCCCTCTGATGCGGCTTTTTGTTTCTTTAGGGCAAGGCGGCTTCTTCTCGTTCTTGTCATATTGGGCCTTTTACACGTTTTCTCCGACAGCTGAAAATTTGTT
>JAPXFY010003880.1:2500-5000 GCA_030674185.1 Monoplex corrugatus | reverse complement strand
TTTTGTTTGTTTGTTTGTTTGTTTGTTTGTTTGTTTGTTTGTTTGTTTGTTTGTTTGTTTGATTTTTATTGGGGAGGTCGGCTGTTTTGATTTGGGTTTTTGTTGTTGTTGTTTTTTTGTTTGTTTGTTATCCATTTATCTTTTATCCATCTATCCATCCGTCATCTATCTACCCATCCATCAATCTATCTGCCATCACCAACCTATCCGTTCATCTACCGCCATGTATCCGCCGATCCTGTCCATTCATTCGTCTATTCAGTCATTCAGCCAGTATCTAGTCCTTTGATCTCTCTGTTTACCACTCGTCATCTGATTTCCCGTCAAATATTTGTCTGTCTGTCTGCAAAAGTGATCCGATATTTCGAGTACAGTCCAGCCTAGCCCAGCTCGTAACATTGTCACTGGTCTGCTAACTGCCAACCTTAGTGTACCAAAGATTGTTTTGGTGGAGTTAGCTTCCAGTGTCCAAGCATCCTTTCATATTCCAAGGGTTTTGGAGTTTGGAGTTTGTTCAAGAGGGATTCATCGCACTCGGACAATTCCATATGCGCTCCACCCAAATCTGCAAAGAATTCTCTGACAGACTCCCTTATCATCATCATCATCATCATCATCATCATCATCATCATCATCATCAGGTGCCTTGCCGCATGGCGTTGGCGATTATGGACTTCCATCTGTTTCTATCTCTTGTTGCCTCAAGCATCTCTTCCACCCTCCTTGTCTTCAGCCATTCTGCAAGTCCGTCTAGTATCTTCTCCCTGGGTCTACCCGGTGCTCTCTTTCCCTCCAGCTTTCCCGTTGTGACCAGGTGTTCCAATTCTCCTTTCCTCATAAAATGGCCTATGAGTGTTGCCTGTCTTTTCCTAATCTTCCTTATGAATGATCTACTTGTGTCTGTCTCCATCAAGACTGTCTCGTTTGTTTTCTTTGCTGTCCATGGAACTCTCAACATTCTTCTTAGAAACCACATCTCGGCTGCTTCAATCTTGTTCTGGCTTTGTTTGTTGACTGTCCACGCCTCGCAACCGTACTCCCTAAGCCTGCTCAAAACGCTATGCACTGGCAAGGTCTTGAAATTGGGGAGGAGAGGGAGAAGGGACTTTTGAAACACTAAGCTGTCACCCACCAGAATGATGGAAACATTAAGATGGGCGGCTCTATCAAAAGAACCACCTGGTCCGCAGGAATTTCAAAAACTGATAAGCACGTAGGGTTTTGTGCAGGCTCGAGGAGGCATCAGACTTGGGCGGAGCACATATGGAATTCTCCGAGTGTGATGAACACCTCTCGAAAAAACTCCTGTTCGTGAGCTTGTATATTCGCTCTTCCTCCATTCACCCACCGTTCTAATAAAGATCTGCACTTCGCTTCAGCAAAAAACAAGCAATCCGAACTTCACCTCAGCGAAAACAAGCAATCCGTACTTCACTACAGCAAAAACAAGCAATCCGTACTTCACTACAGCAAAAACAAGCAATCTGTACTTCACTACAGCAAAAACAAGCAATCTGTACTTCACTACAGCAAAAACAAGCAATCCGTACTTCACTACAGCAAAAACAAGCAATCCGTACTTCACTACAGCAAAAACAAGCAATCCGTACTTCACTTCAGCAAAAACAAGCAATCTGTACTTCACTACAGCAAAAACAAGCAATCTGTACTTCACTACAGCAAAAACAAGCAATCCGAACTTCACTACAGCAAAAACAAGCAATCCGTACTTCACTTCAGCAAAACCAAGCAATCTGTACTTCACTACAGCAAAAACAAGCAATCCGTACTTCACTACAGCAAAAACAAGCAATCCGTACTTCACTTCAGCAAAAACAAGCAATCTGTACTTCACTACAGCAAAAACAAGCAATCCGTACTTCACTACAGCAAAAACAAGCAATCCGTACTTCACTACAGCAAAAACAAGCAATCCGTACTTCACTACAGCAAAAACAAGCAATCCGTACTTCACTTCAGCAAAAACAAGCAATCCGTACTTCACTACAGCAAAAACAAGCAATCCGTACTTCACTACAGCAAAAACAAGCAATCCGTACTTCACTTCAGCAAAAACAAGCAATCTGTACTTCACTACAGCAAAAACAAGCAATCCGTACTTCACTACAGCAAAAACAAGCAATCCGTACTTCACTACAGCAAAAACAAGCAATCCGTACTTCACTACAGCAAAAACAAGCAATCCGTACTTCACTTCAGCAAAAACAAGCAATCCGTACTTTACTACAGCAAAAACAAGCAATCCGTACTTCACTACAGCAAAAACAAGCAATCCGTACTTCACTACAGCAAAAACAAGCAATCCGTACTTCACTACAGCAAAAACAAGCAATCCGTACTTCACTACAGCAAAAACAAGCAATCCGCACATCGCTTCAGCAAAAAAACAATCCGCACTTCGCTTCAGCAAAAAAACAATCCGCACTTCGCTTCAGAAAAAAAACAAGCAATCCGTACTTCGCTTCAGCAAGAAAACAAG
>JAPXFY010003879.1:7500-10000 GCA_030674185.1 Monoplex corrugatus | reverse complement strand
CTGTCTAAATGTTTCCATCATTCTGGTGGTGTCAGCTTACTGTTTCATAGGTCCACTGGCCTGTTGGCTGCCCATCTAAATGTTTCCATCATTCTGGTGGTGTCAGCTTACTGTTTCATAGGTCTACTGGCCTGTTGGCTGCCCATCTAAATGTTTCCATCATTCTGCTGGTGTCAGCTTACTGTTTCATATGTCAACTGGCCTGTTGGCTGCCCATCTTAATGTTTCCATCATTCTGGTGGTGTCAGCTTACTGTTTGATAGGCCACTGGTCTGTTGGCTGTCCATCTTAATGTTTCCATCATTCTGGTGGTGTCAGCTTACTGTTTGATAGGTCCACTGGCCTGTTGGCTGTCTGTCTAAATGTTTCCATCATTCTGGTGGTGTCAGCTTACTGTTTCATAGGTCCACTGGCCTGTTGGCTGCCCATCTAAATGTTTCCATCACTCTGCTGGTGTCAGCTTACTGTTTCATAGATCCACTGGCCTGTTGGCTGCCCATCTTAATGTTTCCATCATTCTGGTGGTGTCAGGCTTAGTGTTTCATAGGTCCACTGGCCTGTTGGCTGCCCATCTAAATGTTTCCATCATTCTGGTGGTGTCAGCTTACTGTTTCATAGGTCCACTGGCCTGTTGGCTGCCCATCTAAATGTTTCCATCATTCTGGTGGTGTCAGCTTAGTGTTTCATAGGTCCATTGGCCTGTTGGCTGCCCATCTAAATGTTTCCATCATTCTGGTGGTGTCAGCTTAGTGTTTCATAGGTCCACTGGCCTGTTGGCTACCCATCTTAATGTTTCCATCATTCTGGTGGTGTCAGCTTAGTGTTTCATAGGTCCACTGGCCTGTTGGCTGTCCATCTTAATGTTTCCATCATTCTGGTGGTGTCAGCTTAGTGTTTCATAGGTCCACTGGCCTGTTGACTGTCCATCTTAATGTTTCCATCATTCTGGTGGTGTCAGTTTAGTGTTTCATAGGTCCACTGGCCTGTTGACTGCCCATCTAAATGTTTCCATCATTCTCGTGGTGTCAGCTTACTGTTTCATAGATCCACCGGCCTGTTGGCTGCCCATCTAAATGTTTCCATCATTCTGGTGGTGTCAGCTTACTGTTTCATACGTCCACTGGTCTGCTGGCTGCCCATCTTAATGTTTTCATCATTTTGGTGGTACGTGGTGTCAGCTTAGTGTTTCATAGGTCCACTGGCCTGTTGGCTGCCCATCTTAATGTTGGTATGCATATTTTGAAGATTGCGAATGTAAATCATTATGTTATGTGATTATGATGTATGTATGTATTTGATTGTCATTTGATGATGTGTAAGTTGTTGTGTAGTCTTGTATTTACTGACTTCCTATTATATCCCCCATTCCCCAGCGCCTAGATCCAGTGGCTTAGTGCGCTTTATAAGTCCTAGGTATTATTATTATTATTAATGTTTCCATCATTCTGGTGGTGTCAGCTTACCGTTTTATAGGTTCACTGGCCTGTTGGCTGCCCATCTTAATGTTTCCATCATTCTGGTGGTGTCAGCTTAGTGTTTCATATGTCCACTGGTCTGTTGGCTGTCCATCTTAATGTTTCCATCATTCTGGTGGTGTCAGCTTAGTGTTTCATATGTCCACTGGTCTGTTGGCTGTCCATCTTAATGTTTCCATCATTCTGGTGGTGTCAGCTTAGTGTTTCATATGTTCACTGGCCTGTTGGCTGCCCATCTTAATGTTTCCATCATTCTAGTGGTGTCAGCTTAATGTTTCATAGGTCTTCCCTCCTACCTTCACCCCCCCCCCCCCTTTTTTTTTACATTCCTTAGTTTTGTGCAAGCTCGGTGAGTCTGACAAATAAGTGCTGGCAGATTTGGGTGAAGCGCATACAGAATTGTCCGAGTGCGACGAAACCCTCGTGAACAAACTGCGAACTACAAACTTCAGACGGGGCGGACGCGATTTGAACCCACAACCTTCCATCCGATAGCCCGTTGCGGTAACCACGGCCCCACGGCCACTGGTGTGCTGGGAACAACTTCAAGGGACATAACAAACCGCAAATGAAGGTCGGGAGGGTCCCCGCTGGCTCCAGGGGATGGGGTAAATGTCAAATTAATCTTCTGTCTTTGTCTCCTGCAGAAGCGTTCTGGTTATTAATAGTGCTAGACTCCTGGTAATGAGCGGCCTTTGTGTCAGATTAGTTTGGCCCTTTCTGTCTGTTTATCTGTCTGTGTCTGTCTGTTTATCTGTCTGTGTTTGTGTCTGTCTGTGTCTGTGTCCGTCTGTGTCCGTCTGTTCGTCTGTGTCTGTGTGTCCTTCTGTGTCTGTCTCCCTGTGTCTGTCTATCTGTGTCTGTGTTTGTCTGTCTGCCTGTGATTGTCTCTCTGTATATGTCTGTATTGTTTGTGACTGTCTGTCCCTGTCTGTGTCTGTTTATCTGTCTGTGTCTGTCTATCTGTCTGTGTCTGTCTGTCTGTGTATGTCTGTCTGTCTGTCTGTGCCTCTGTATGTGCCTGC
>JAPXFY010003879.1:0-2500 GCA_030674185.1 Monoplex corrugatus | reverse complement strand
CCTTAGAACAATCAGGCTTCATAAGCGCGCGTACGTGCTTGTGTGTGTGTGTGTGTGTGTGTGTGTGTGTGTGTGTGTGTGTGTGTGTGTGTGTGTGTTGGGGGGGGGGTCGATGGGGGGTGTGTGCTGTGCTACAAGCATGTAAGGTCCTGTGCTGTGTATGACAAGTCATCGGATTGCCTTATCGAATTTATTTGCGTTGTAACCTCGACCACCATGTCAGGGATGGAGTGGAGGGGCTGGGAGATACCCCCCTCCCCACCCCACCCCCTGTTGTATCAGCTTCTGGAACCCGGGTTTCCTGTGTCCTGTGCAGGTTCTCTAACCACTGGGCCACACACTGTACTGCAGGGAATGTCAGTGAACAGGGAAAGTAACAGTCATCTGGTTGTAATTTGTCACTGCTTCTCATGGTACAGGTTTCTCCTTGGGCCGCTTGTCGGCGTCAATCTCCTTCTTCTCCCCCCCCCCCTCCTCCCTCCTCCTTCTGTCTCTCACGGTCGCGCGTGGTAGTCAAGTGGGTGAACGTTGGGGTTCCAGTCGGAAGATTCTGGGTTCAGTTCGTCTGGATTCCTCTGTCTGGTGTGTAAAGGACGGAGATTTTTCTGACCTCCCAGGTTAACAAGTGTGGAGACCTGCCAGTGTCTAAAACCGCTTTGTGTGTATATGCATGGAGACCTGCCAGTGTCTAACACCTTTGTGTGTATATGTGACCTGCCAGTGTCTAACCACCTTTGTGTGTACATGTGACCTGCCAGTGTCTAACACCTTTGTGTGTATATGTGACCTGCCAGTGTCTAACACCTTTGTGTGTACATGTGACCTGCCAGTGTCTAACCCTTTGTGTGTATATATGACCTGCCAGTGTCTAACACCTTTGTGTGTACATGTGACCTGCCAGTGTCTAACACCTTTGTGTGTACATGTGACCTGCCAGTGTCTAACACCTTTGTGTGTATATGTGACCTGCCAGTGTCTAACACCTTTGTGTGTACATGTGACCTGCCAGTGTCTAACCACCTTTGTGTGTATATGTGACCTGCCAGTGTCTAACACCTTTGTGTGTATATATGACCTGCCAGTGTCTAACCACCTTTGTGTGTATATGTGACCTGCCAGTGTCTAACCACCTTTGTGTGTACATGTGACCTGCCAGTGTCTAACACCTTTGTGTGTATATATGACCTGCCAGTGTCTAACCACCTTTGTGTGTATATGTGACCTGCCAGTGTCTAACACCTTTGTGTGTACATGTGACCTGCCAGTGTCTAACACCTTTGTGTGTATATGTGACCTGCCAGTGTCTAACACCTTTGTGTGTATATATGACCTGCCAGTGTCTAACACCTTTGTGTGTATATATGACCTGCCAGTGTCTAACACCTTTGTGTGTATATGTGACCTGCCAGTGTCTAAACCACCTTTGTGTGTACATGTGACCTGCCAGTGTCTAAAACCCTTTGTGTGTATATGTGACCTGCCAGTGTCTAAAACCCTTTGTGTGTACATGTGACCTGCCAGTGTCTAACACCTTTGTGTATACATGTGACCTGCCAGTGTCTAACACCTTTGTGTGTACATGTGACCTGCCAGTGTCTAACCCCTTTGTGTGTACATGTGACCTGCCAGTGTCTAACCACCTTTGTGTGTATATATGCATGGAGACCTGCCAGTGTCTAACCCGCTTTGTGTATATATGCATGCAGAATATCAAATCTGTAACACCAAAGGAAATAAGAGGGAAGCAGGGAGAATTTTAAATATTAGCTAAGCAACATAACTCTTGAGAGTCACGGAGTTATCTCCCATGTAGAATTTCTCAAATCCAACACAGTTTGCGCTACCCATTCAACGTTATGCTTTGTGGCTGCGTCTATGCTAGCTGAATGGGTAGCGCAAACTGTGTTGGATTTGAAAAATTCTACATGGGAGATAACTCCGTGACTCTCAAGAGTTATGTTGCTTAGTTAATATCAAATCTGTACGTTAAAGATCCTGTAAGTCGTGACAATGTCTGGCTTTGGGTTTCAACTTCAGTATCTCAAGATGACGTCTCCGCGCTCGGAATGAATTCCATACGCACTAACATCACAGGTGCCATGTGATGGAGAAGATCCAGAATGATCACGGCACAAGCCTTAAGCCAGCGCATAAACTCATGAGCTGGTCAGGTCCTGAGGGTGAAGGTGGCTTTGGAAACATAGAAACCCCCAGCATGGAAGCAACGACATATTTGAAAAAAAAAGGCTTTTAGCTAATAACTTGTACCGCTGGGAAATAAAGCATCATTATCATTATCACTAACATCATTATCATCTTTGATGAAATTTTAATTCGTCGGTAGCATCCCATTTTTTTTATTATTACTTTAATACATGTAGATTAAACAAAGGCAGATACGTAAGTTGGCCTATATGCTAATGTTATACTGCTGGGAAAATATAGTTTCGTTTCGTTTCGTTTCGTTTCATTCTCTCTCTCTCTCTCTCTCTCTCTCTCT
>JAPXFY010003878.1:12500-19948 GCA_030674185.1 Monoplex corrugatus | reverse complement strand
AATGGTATAATAGATCATCACCTGACCGATTCCAATGATGGAGGAAATGATAAAGTTGAGAATGATAAAGACACTAAAGGCATACTGCTGACCTGGAAACTGACGTCGTGTGACAGGCAGAGGTACACAGATACTGTTCTGACTGTAGAATTGCCAGTGAGACACAAAGAGAGGCAAGGTGGCCAGCACAACAGCAGCCCCCCAAGTAATGCAACAGGCCACGGATGCTGATAATTTTGAAAAACGGAGACGTAAGCTGAAAGGGAATCGTAACAGGAGAAAGCGGTCTATGGTGATGAGACAGATGACGAAAGCTGACATTTCACTGGACACTATGGCCAAAAATCCTGCAATTTTACACACCTCAGTGTGTCTCCATTGTTCTTCCTTCAAGACATAGATACCCCGGAAAGTCATGTCTGCCATTCCAATGATGGCCATGTAAACTCCCATGAGGAAATCAGAAGCACTGAGGTTGATGATCATGACCTTGTAAGCTAGAGAGGTGCCCTGCTGTTCTATGAAGGTCCTGTAGATCCACACTCCTACATTGCCTACCAGAGCCATGGTAGACAAGATCCAGAGTAACACACGCAGAAAGTCAGATTTGAGAAGGTCACTACATGACGACAGTTCGTCCACAGGGGCATGGCATTCGGCCAGCTGTGTCATGTGGAAATGATGGCAGCATAACTTGAGATCGTCAGTGTATAATACCCGTACAGAAGTGCCAAACACTTTAGTCTGCACTGTGTCCACTGGGTTGTGACGAATATCTAAAACAGATATCTGTGTTGACCCTGTTAGTCCCTTAGTCGTGATCGTGTCTAGTCCCACGTCCATCATCACCAAACTTTCTAAGGTTACAAAAGCAGTTCTGTGCACAAAGTTGGAAAAATCAGGATCCATCAGTTTGGACAAGGGGTTAAAGGACAGATTGAGGTGTAACAACTCGAACAGATGACTCAGTTTCAGAAAGTCAAAACTGTGGATAGAGTTATGACTGACATCCAAAATACGGAGCTGGTTTAAAGAGCTGAGCTCCACTTCCATCATCTCACAGGATGACAAGTTCAAGTACTGAAGGTATGTCAGGAGTTCACTGCCCTGCAAATCGGGGCTGGTTGATCCAGACAGATCGAGATACCGTAGCTGGAAATATGCCTGGTAGTCAAACCCTGACGTGCAGCGGAATGCTTGACCTTCACATATGCACTGTTCTGGACAATGTTCCTGTCCGCAGTAACGTTCATCTTCATTAAAAGGGCAGTGGTTGACCCCATCACAGTAGTAGACAGGATGAAAACAATTACCGGTCATCCAACAGCGAAAGAAACCAGGGCATCTTAGATCAGCGATGTTTTCATCCTCTCCAAAAGGACAGTCGATAATCCCGTTGTTCAAGAGGTAGGTGGGGATACAGAAACCTTGTACACACTGGAAGTGTGTCTCTGGACAGACCTCTTGTCCATTCTTGAGTTCTTCTGCTGTGGACAGACCCAAGCCATCCATGTGCACCATTGCTGGTGGGTAGATACTCTCGGGACGGTTCCAGCTCTCTGAATAGGGAAGGAAAACTTTGTTTCAACTTGCATTGCTTTGAGTTCAGCGATATTCTAACTTTGCAGTTTAGAACACGGCACCAACGTTATGATGACAACATGCATGCCTGCAGAAGATTTGAAAACATTTCTTCCTATTGCAAAAAAAATCGACAATCTGAATTATCGCTCGTTCGTATAAAAACCATTAACTTTAAAGAGGATTAAGACTTGGATAGGACCACTTACATTAATGGAATATTGAGGTACACACACAAACACACACACACACTTACACACACACACACACATACACACACGCACACACATACACACACACACACATACACACACAAACACACACATATACACACATACATGTACACATACTTACACACACTTACATACACATACACACATACATACACATACACTTACACACACATACACATACACACATTACGTACACATACACACATACACACATGCACACATACACTTACATACACTTACACATACACACACACACTTACACACACGTACACACACATACACACATCTCACACACACATAAACGCACACACACACACACTTACACACACACACACACGAACAGACACACGAACACATACACTTACACACACGCACATACACACACACACACACATACACATACACACACATACACACACACACACGCTTTAACACACACACATACACTTACACATACACACACACACATACATACATTCATATACACACACACGCACACACACACACACACAAACACACACTTACACACATATATACACACACTTAATACATACACACATACACACACATACACTTACACATACTCACATACACACACATACAGACATTTACACACACACACACACACACACACACAACACACACACACACAACACACACACACACACACACACACACACGCATACACACACAAACTTACACACACTTACACATAAACGTATGCACACACACACACTTACACACACACACACATAAAATACATAGACACATACACACACTTAATAATAATAATAATAATAATATATTTTATTTATATAGCGCAAAATCTTGATAAAATCAAATCTAAGCGCTGAGCGTATACATGCATACATACCTACATACATATGAGCGTATACATGCATACATACATGCATACATACTTACATACATAAATCTAAGCTGAGCGTATACATGCATACATACATACATACATAAATCTAAGCGTATACGTATACATACATACATACATACATACATACATACATACATACATACATACATACATACATACATACATACATACATACATACATACATACATACATACATACGTACGCACATGCATACATAATAATTACAATATTTATATAGCGCAAAATCTCGACAAAATCAAATCCAAGCGCCGAAAAGACACACACGCACGCACGCACGCACGCACACACACGCACACACACACACACACACACACACACACACACACACACACACACACACACACACACACACACAGCATGGCCACAAAAGGGGAGAAAGAATAAAAGCAATAAAAGCAAGAATAAAACCAATGGAAAACCACAGAGAGCACATCATATACAATTATATATTAAAACAAAGTGATTCCCCTCCGAGCGGAGACAGGCTGCAGAGGGGGGTTGAGTGAGGTTAGGATTTTATGCAGAGGAGAAAAGGTGAGTTTTGAGAGCGGACTTGAAGGAGGCAAAAGTAGGTTGCTGACGGACTGAGAGAGGAAGTTTGTTCCAGGAGAGTGGACCAGAAACAGAGAAGGCTCGTGAACCATAGGTATTGAGCTTAGTGCGTGGAAAGCGAAAAGTCAGAGGATCGGAGGCAGAGCGGAGGGTACGTGAGGGAAGATAGATCTCAAGTAGGCTTGACAGGTAATCGGGGGCTGCGTTATTGAGGCTTTTGTAGCACATGGTGTCTAGTTTGTACTGTATGCGCTTTGATACAGGGAGCCAGTGAAGTTGTGCCAGGAGAGGAGATATGTGGTCAGCTTTTTTCTTTTTGAGTACAAGGCGTACAGCATTGTTTTGAATGCGCTGTAGGATGTGAATGGTGGAGGCAGGAAGACCAGACAGGAGTGAATTGCAATAGTCAATGCGAGACATTATGAAGGAGAGAACGAGTTTTGCAGTTGTTTCCACAGAGAGATACTTCCTGATCAGGCTTATACGATGGAGATGATAGTAGCAAGATCTGGCACATACACACACATACATGTACACACACACACACCTGAACACACACACACAATACACATACAAACATACACACACACACACTCGCACACACATACATACACAGTGTGATGATTTTAATGCACATGCTCCATTTTGGGAAAAGCATTGTACAAACATTACAAGCAACAGGTTGATCAATAATATTGTAGATTCCAATTTATATTTACTTATCAACGGACATGTTACCCAGATCCCTGATGTACCATTCAACAACCCACTGCTATCGACTTCACTTTAATCTCACCATTACTAGCACCAAATGTCACATGGCAAACATATCAGATCACACTCCCATACTTCTTACCCTAAACCATACTGCTGAAGTAGGCACTATACCACAAGATAGTTTACCCAAGTTTAATTATAAAGACGCAGACTGGGCCAGTTTTAAAGCGATCCTTGAAAAGACAAGAACAGATCTATCTGAAACAATGAACATAAACAAAATGTACGCAGTTTTCTGGAATTCACTGTTAAGGGCTGTTAACATTTCAATTCCAAAAGTTACACTGTCGAAAATAGGAAAACATCATGGAAATGTCCAGTGGAATAAGGATTGCCAAAAGGCAGTGGACGAAAAGAAAGAAAAATACAAAATCTATTTGAAAATCATAGAGCGATGAAATGTGTCAACATAAAGAGTAACAGAATCATAGAACAGGCCAAAGAACAATACTGGACATATTTTTGTAAATGTGAAGTAAATGACTGCAAAGACATGCAAAAGATTTGGGGAAAAACTAGAATTAATGAAACACGAATCAAGTTGCCATCAATTCCAGTACAGCTAGAAAGCAACCCTTTTACTAGTTCATTGGAAAAAGCAGAAGCTTTTGCAGACGCGTTTGCTGAGACCTATCGTGTAGAAGGACTTCCTGTCTCTAGTACAGACTATAGGGAACGAGAAGAAATAAAAGATGTATATAAGGATCCTGCCTCTGACAATACTCATTACATATATGCATCAATAATACTCCAAGAATTAAAAGATGCCATTCAGTCAATTCCAAGTAAAAAGACATAAATAGGACTAGGTATAATTCCAAATGAGATGCTGAAAATTTACCAGAAAATTTTGTAATGTTGCTACATAACATATTCATAAAATGCTGGAACAGTGGGAAAATGCCTAACTATTGGAAGCAAACAATAGTGGTTCCTGTATTAAAACCAGGTAAATGTAATACCGATTTGAAAAACTACAGGCCAATAGCAATAACATCGCACGCGTGTGAGTTAATGGAGAAAATAATTTTAAAGATTTTGATGCAAAAGAATAAAATAGTATCAGTGAATCAGGCAAGATTTCGAAAAGGCAGATCACCAGTTGAAATCCTGACAAAGTTAACTACTAACATAAAACAATAATGTGCAAGACGTCAATGTGTTTTAGCTACATTTTTTTTATATAACTAAAGCATACGACCAAGTGTGGCACTTCCGATTGTTACTTCAGTTTAAAAGTATTGGGTTGACAGGTCATATTTTCGACTAGTTAAATGTTTCTCAGAAAACGGAGTAATTCGAACGAGGATTGAAAAATGTATATTCCACAAAACGAATTCTTCAAATGGGTATCCCTCAGGGATCTGTTATAGCTCCCCTTCTTTTCGTGATATTGATGCATGACTTACCCAACAAAATATCTAAGCATGTAGTTTTAGCTCAATATGCTGACGATTTATGCATGTGGATGCAGATAAATATGAAAAGGAAAACTCCTTTGCGCTGTATTGATCATAGGGGTAAATGTTATCAATTAGAGCTTGATAAAATAACACGATGTATGGTAGAAAATGGACTGCATCTCTCCTGGAAAAAAACAAAAATAGTTTTGTTTAATAATAGTGGAGCTAACCTAGCAAATATTCCCACTTTCAAACTGGGAGAAACTCTTCTTCAGTATAACTAGTCGATTAAATTCTTAGGAGTTTCCCTTACAGCAAAGTTATCTTTGAATCAGCATACTGAATACGATTACCTATTAACAAAACTCAAAAAAGTTTAAATTTCTTGACAATAGTTCGCAAACAGACATGGGGTCAAGATTCATCAACACTTGTTCATCTTTGTAAATAGCTTATTTGATCTAAAATAACCTATGCCTAAGAAATCTTCTTCAGTGCACCGAAACACTTACTAAACGAAAAAACGGCGGAGCATAGATTGTAAAGGTTTCAAACTTGCGCTGGGTCTTCCAACGCATGCTTCCTGTCTTCGCACATATAATGAAATCAAATTGCTGCCACTTGATGAACAAAGGACAGTCGTTTCTACTAAGTTTTTGTTGAGAAACACCACCGTAGAAAACATCTCAGAAACATAATGGTTACCTGGTTGAACCTGGCTCTCAGTTACAAAAAAGGCTACTTACTGCGTAGCTTTTATCGGCGATCCAGCCGACTTCTTCAGCGCAACTGCTGGGTTGAGAACTGGCTTCAGAAACAGAAACTAAATTAAGATCAGATACCCACTTTCCAAATAGAGCTCAATCAATATCTTCTTTAGTCACACTTGCAACATACACATCTGATGTAATGAAAGGCAGGAATTGATCTAGAAGTAGATCGTGTATCTATAAGACCTTCCTTTTTACCAGTACCCAATTGGGAACTCCAAACAGCACGATTTGACATACACCACACTAATCTAAAAAAAGAAAATAATATGAATTTACTGGCAAGTCAGGTTAAATATCATATAGAACACTTTTATTCCAATCACTTGAAAATGTACACTAAAAGATCAATAATTGAAAGAAAAGCAGGCTCAGCGTTTTTAATACCTGCACTCAAAATTAAGAAATCTTTCTATATAGGATTACAGCTGAACTCTTTGCAATATTAATGGCTATAAACTTTATGATAAGTCTTCCTAGGACCATTTTTCATATGCTTTTTTGCGTTGATTCAAAATCAGTACTTCAGGCTCTTGAATCATCAAAATTACAAACAAGGTCTGAAATGATTCTAGAAATTAGTCACTTGATTCATAGTTTATCCTTAAGAGGCACTGATATTACTTTCTGCTGGATACCCTGTCATAGTTCTTTTTGTTATAATGATAAAGTTGACAAGGCTGCCAAACGGGGGGCAAAAAGCTCACCAGATTCAAATAATATACAGCTTTCTCTCTCGTTGCACGGGTATTACACCTTAGATGGCACCTACGTCTGGAAGCAGTTCCAAGAAAAACAGAAAAAGTATGATAAATGTCGCATGAACTTTTAAGTTAGCAATAGCCCTAAGCAGTTTCCTGCCAGCAGAAATATCCAATCCCTTATGTATAGATGGAAACTTGATGCATCAAAAAAAAATATACACCAGAAATATAGCGTGTCTGTGTGGAAAAAAAGATAACACATAGCCATATCCTTTCTTGCGTCAGAGTAAAACGACATCTTCCTATACTATCTACGAAGACAGTTTCTGACATATTTGCCTCTTCATCATTAATATGATTTTTTTGTTTGCCTGTCGAAAAGTCCTATAGCGAATTATCTTTAAAATGTTATTTTACTTGTTCACTGTTATGGTTAGTCAATTTTTTGTTTCATTTCTATTCATTTATTCCATACATTTATAAATTTTTGTTTTGTTAGTTTGTTTGTTTGTTT
>JAPXFY010003878.1:0-7500 GCA_030674185.1 Monoplex corrugatus | reverse complement strand
AGGAAGACTGCCGACACAAACCGGATCCTCAGGGTATGTACAGACGAATTGAAGAAACTGTCCACAGGAAAAGACATGCACATCAACTGTTTGCTTAAAATCGAAAGATGGCACGCTTATCATGAAAAAAACAACAAAATATTAGACAGATGGGGAGAGTGCATGAAAGACCTTTTTGAAGATGATAGAAACGAAGAACACATCATAAAAAAGAACTTTGAAGGACCACCCATAATGAAAGATGAAGTTAGAGCAGCACTGAAAAAGAGGAAACCAGGAAAAGCCCCAGGACCAGACAACATTACTACAGAGATGATTGAAGCCCTGGAGGAATTTGGTATATAAAGAAATTTACGACACTGGAAAAATCACCAAAGATATGTCAAAATCAATCTTCATTGCACTTCCAAAGAAGACAGGGGCTATAGAATGCAAATTCCATCGTGCAATCAGTTTGATGAGCCATGTAAAAAAATCCTGTTAAGAATAATAATTAATAATAATAATAATTACAATATTTATATAGCGCAAAATCTTGACAAAATCAAATCTAAGCGCTGAAACAGACACACACGCACGCACGCACGCACACACACGCACGCACACACACACACACACACACACACACACACACACACACACACACGCATGGCTACAAATGGGGAGAAAGAATAAAAGCAATAAAAGCAAGAATAAAAGCAATGGAAAACCATAGAGAGCATAGCATATACAATTATATATTATAACACATGTGATTCCCCTCCGAGCGGAGACAGGCTGCAAAAGGGAGGGGGGGGGGGTTGAGTGAGGTTAGGATTTTATGCAGAGGAGAAAAGGTGAGTTTTGAGAGCGGACTTGAAGGAGACAAAAGTAGGATGCTGACGGACTGAGAGAGGAAGTTTGTTCCAGGAGAGTGGACCAGAAACAGAGAAGGCTCGTGGACCATAGGTATTGAGCTTAGTGCGTGGAAAGCGAAAAGTCAGAGGATCGGAGGCAGAGCGGAGGGTACGTGAGGGAACATAGATCTCAAGTAGGCTTGACAGGTAATCGGGGGCTGCGTTATTGAGGCTTTTGTAGCACATGGTGTCTAGTTTGTACTGTATGCGCTTTGATACAGGGAGCCAGTGAAGTTGTGCCAGGAGAGGAGATATGTGGTCAGCTTTTTTTCTTTTTGAGTACAAGGCGTACAGCATTGTTTTGAATGCGCTGTAGGATGTGAATGGTGGAGGCAGGAAGACCAAACAGGAGTGAATTGCAATAGTCAATGCGAGACATTATGAAGGAGAGAACGAGTTTTGCAGTTGTTTCCACAGAGAGATACTTCCTGATCAGGCTTATACGATGGAGATGATAGTAGCAAGATCTGGCAGTTTGAGAAACAAAGTTGTTCATGGAGATGGTAGAGTCAATGCAGACACCAAGGTTTTTAGCTGAATCAGAAATTGGGACTGATGTGTTACATAATTGGAGAGAAAGAGGAGGCAGCTGAGAAAGTTTCTGACGTGTGCCAATGAGGATAGCTTCTGTCTTGTCATCATTAAGCTGAAGTTTGTTGAACGTCATCCAGTTCTTAATGTCCGAGTAACACTCAGTGGTGCGAGTCAAGAGGCGCTGTATATTATCAGGTGAGTCACTGTCTTGAAGTTGGGTGTCATCAGCATAGAAGTAGTGTTTTATAGAGTGGGAGTTGATGATGGTGGACAGGGGGGAGGTGTAAAGAGTGAAAAGAACAGAGCCAAGGACAGATCCTTGTGGAACACCACAGGTCAGGTATGCAGGTTGAGAATAATCATGACGAGGACGAGGAATAGAATCAAAAGAGAAATAGCAGAAGAACAGTGTGGATTTGTGGAAGAAAAAGGAACTATTAATGCCATATACATCATAAGAACTATCATAGAGAGGTCAATCGAGATGAATAAGGATTTGTATTTATACTTTGTTGATTATACCAAGACTTTCGATCGGGTAAGACATGAAGAATTGATCAACCAACTAGAAAGACTCAATATTGATGGAAAAAAATGTACGAATAATCAGTAATATGTACTGGGAACAAACAGCTGCAGTGAGAATAGAAAACGATATAAGCTCTTTCCAAATCATAAATAGAGGAGTCAGACAGGGTTGTGTTTTGTCACCAGATCTGTTTTCACTTTACAGCGAAAACATCATGAGAAACCTAGAAGAAGACCCTGGATTAAAGGTTGGAGGAAAAATGGTAAACAACATTCGATACGCAGATGACACTGTGCTAATTGCAGAAAATGAAAGGGACCTACAAAACCTTGTGAATATAACAGAAATAGAAAGCAAAGGTAAGGGGTTGGAACTAAACAGCAAGAAAACTGAAGTCATGGTGATCAGTAAAAAAGATTAAATCCCCTCATGCAAAATAACAGCAAACGGCACAACCTTGAGACAGGTTGATAAGTTTAAATAACTGGGAACAATCATTTCGCCAGACGGCATATGCACATCAGAAATAGTCAGCAGAATCAGCCAAGCCAAAACAGCATTCAAGAAAATGACAAGCATTCTTACCAACAAATGCCTATCAATTAACATCAGAAGGAGAGTTCTGGAATGTTATATAGAACCAATACTGTTGTACGGTTGTGAGGCGTGGACAGTCAACAAGCAAAGCCAGAACATGATTGAGGCAGCCGAGATGTGGTTTCTAAGAAGAATATTGAGAGTTCCATGGACAGGAAAGAAAACAAACGAGACAGTCTTGATAGAGGCAGACACAAGTAGATCATTCACGAAGACGATTAGGAAAAGACAGGCAACATTTATAGGCCATTTTATGAGGAAAGAGGATTGGAGCACCTAGTCACAACGGGAAAGCTGGAGGGAAGGAGAGCAGCAGGCAGACCCAGGGAGAAGAAACTAGACGGACCTGCAGAGTGGCTGAAGACAAGGAGGGTGAAGAGATGCATGAGGCAACAAGAGATGGAGACAGATGGAAGTCCATGATCGCGAACGCCAAGCAGCAGGGCACCTAATGATGATAATGATGACAGCCCTGTCACGCAGTCTCAATGCTAGATGGAAGTCCATAGCATCATGGTTATTATCCTCATTGACATCATCATCATCACACTGTAAAAAGTTGTTGCCAGCTTCTGTGGCCATTGAGGTGGCGTAGAAAATGGGACGAAAAAAAAAGGTGAAAAGGTAACCTCCCTGAGTGCGATGATCCTTTTAAAAAAAAGAAAAGAAAAGAAACATGGCCTGTAAAATCTGTCTGACTGTTTAAGAATATCGCAACCCACAGAATACATTCTATGGTCAGAACCTCTCACTGAGGAAAGATGTGGCATCCAGATCGTGGGAGCGGGGTCTACTGGATGAAGCGGACGACTGGGAGTGCACAGCAGATCTCCCACAATGGAAAGAACACCCAGAAATCATCAACAAAGAGTGGCAAGGGGCCGTACATGGTCTTTCACTCCCATTCATCCAAACAAGTGATTCTGATCGAGCTAACTATACCAGACGAAAGGAGAATAGAGAAAGCCCAAATCTACAAGACTGAAATGTATGCCAGTCCAGCCAGCAACTTTCGAGCTAAATTCCTTGCCATAAAGGTTGGAGCAAGGGGGTTGATAGGTACATCAGCCTATGATCTCATAAAGCAGCTATCGATTTCAGGGAGAGAGAGGACCCGAGCTCTAAGGGCAATGGCGGAAGCAGCGGTAAAAAGCTTCAGCTGGATCTGGACCAGGAGAAACAAAAGCGAACTTCGTAGGCTTAAACCCCCCTATATGTTGCTGGTGACCAATAGCCGATAAGTGGTTAAGACATACGTCACAAGGGTGACTTTGCCTTGAGAAAACTGACCATCTAGGATGCGTGGGTTCGATTCCTTGTCAAGGACAGCTTCCTAAAAAAACCGACAGCAGAGGGGCATCCAGGAGACATGACTTGGATGCAGTCTGGCCTCCTTAGAATGTCAGGAGTTAAATTAAGGGCCAAAACACTTTTTGATGGGGGTTCCTCATCTGAGGACCTTCTGTTGTCTGGCTCTCCCCAGAGTTTCTTACTACTACCTACAACGTCCATTAAGTGAACACACCTATACAATTGACATCTGTGAGTATATCATACTAAGGAAGTACGAAAATCAGATGCTGATGGTTACCTTCAGTACAAAAAACTGATGCTGATTGTTACCTTCAGAAGCCAATAGTTACCTTCAGATGTTGATCGTTACCTTCAGAAGCCGATGGTTACCTTCAGATGCCGATGGTTACCTTCAGATGCCGATGGTTACCTTCTGAACCAAAACCTGATGCTGATGGTTACCTTAATATAGACCCAGGGAGAATATATTGGACGGACTTGCAAGGTGGCTGAGGACAGAGAGGGTGGAAGATGTGCTTGCGGCGACAGGGGATAGATGCATATGGAGGGCCATGATCGCCAACACCATGCCGCAGGGCACTTGATGATGATGATGATGACAGAGGTAGTGGGATGTGCATGGTGTTGAGGGATTCCAGTGATCTTGTCAATGAACTTCATGAGTGTAATGTTGTGGCAAGACAGTCTGGCATGTTTCAGCACTGGCTTTAAATAGATAGTCCTTAGAGCTGAGTGCTGGACAAGCAACAGTTTTGTTGTAATGTTCTGGTGGGGTTAGAGTTTTGGAAGCTTTTGTTTTTTGTTTTTTTATATATAAAGCACTACATCCTTTTTTCGTGTCTTGGTTGGCCATGGCGAACTTGGGAATGTCATCATCCATCATCCATCGCCGTCGCTGTGCACGACGGTGGGAGCTCCACTCTTTGTCACGAAGGGTTGCCAGGCAACACGGTCTCTGCTCGTGTGTATGATGTCATAGAGCCCCAGTTTGAATGCGTCAGCGATGTTGTCCATGAAGGATTTTGCTGGTCTTCTTTGGTTTCTCTTTGCCTCGACTCTCTCCTGAAGGACTGATGTCATCAAGTCGGTTCTTGTGTTTCTGTTCATACTTAAATTTTCTTTTAGTGATCTCTGGGAGCATTTTACGTTAGACAGCTAATTCCTTTAGCACGCTTTTATCGTTTCCTTTTTTTGTGTGTGTCTATTTAGTCTGAGAAGACAGACGCCTGTAGAACCATATTTCTGCGTGTTTATTTTATTTTCGTCATCTTTCTTCAAAGTCCAGGCTTCACATCCGTACATGACAACAGGCCAAATCAAGAAGCGTTCAGTTCTTCTTTTCAATTTCATTAGTATGCCTCTGTCTTTCCATATGTTGTTCAACTGGACCATTGTTTGCTTGGCCATGCCCATTTTTGGGAATATACGATGGCAGTTTCCCGTTGTCTTCCATCAGTTTTTGTGCAGACTGTCTGCTAGCCTTTGTCTTTCCCACGACAACCTACAAGGCAGTGGGGGTGATTTTCTGTCAGGGCTTACTCCCTCAGCCTTATTCTCTCCCGAGATAACCACAAGGCAGTAGTGCTATTTACCTATAGCTCTGGGTCTGGTTCGTGGGCACCAGGGCATGTCCACATGCTGGCGGGCCTACAAACACGCAAAGTCAGAACAAATTGGAGGCAACTGAAATGTGGTTTCTAAGAAGGTTGAGAGTTCCAAAGACAGCAAAGAAAACAAACGAAACAGTCTTGAATGAGGCAGGATCATCAATAAAGAAAATTTGAAAAAGACAAGCAACATTTATAGGACATATTATGAGAAAAGGGGAATTAGACTACCTGGTCACAACAGGAAAGCTGGAGGGAAAGAGAACACCAGGTAGACCCAGGGAAAAAAATATTGGATGGACTTGCAGGGTAGTTGAAGGTAGAGAGAGTAGGAGATGTACTTGTGGCAACATGGTTAGATTCGTGTGGAGGGCCATGGTCGCCAATCCCATAAGGCAGGGCACATGATGATGATGATGATGATGATTACATCCTTAATTTTCTCTTACTTGAACAGGAACGCTGCGTATGTCTTACCTCGTCTGATAAACATAAGCTAGACGTTTTTAAACAGGGCTGAAAATCTTGTTTTCTCCCACAAAATGATCAGTAGCAAAACCACAAACTAAAATCAAATTCACCAAAATGTTATTACCTCAGATAAAATGTTTCTTTTTCAAATTTTCGTATTTATCCTGAGATATTTTAAATATGTGCGTAAAGTCTTTTTGTCTAGTACAATTTTAGCTATGAATATAATGCTTCGCATTCATTTAACTTTCGAGAATTGTTTGTTGTGTATAAGTACTTGTTTCTGAATGTAAATGTATGATACATACTGACCACAACACTTTCCTCTGTTGGTGATAATGACGCTGTAGATTTCGAACAACCCCAACAGGTCCACCCTCAACCAACGGTAAGGATTTGGGTCATTGACATAAGTACGAGCACACTGCTGTACGAAAAATCCTCTGACACCATCCACTGCATTTTCTGGGACAGTTTTCTGTACAATCTTGCCATAGCTACTCATGGATACTGGCTTTTTTAGAGCGATATTGGACAGTGTTGATGCTGAAAAAATACGTTCATAAAACACAAACAAATGCATGTTGAGACACCATAGAGACAGCATGACTATCTGATAAATGTCAGAAATACAGAAGCAATTTCATTTTCACTTTCAGCTAAAGCTAACGCCTCCATGATCAGAACAGATTATATATACACTGACGACACAATTGCCATGTAATGGATAAGATCCAAAATTGATCATGGCCCTCTGCACTGGCAAGGTCCTGCTTAGCATAATGTTTTCTGTGTCTGCCCTTGCATTAGTCTGTCATTGAAACAACGTAGATTCATTGTAGTTAAATAAAACAACAATCAAACACACACACACACACACACACACACACACACACACACACAACACACACACACACACACACACACACACACACACACACACACACACACACACAAAAACAAATAAAAACAATAGGCCTGCATTGTACTTATACCCTAATAATCACAGAACATTGAGGGAAAAAGGAACTCTCTCTCTCTCTCTCTCTCTCTCTCTCTCTCACACACACACACACACACACACACACACACACACACACACACACACACACACACACGCACACGCACACACACACAAAATGCTGTCCTAAAGACTTACTATTGTTTGAATTTTATAAAGAACAATTTAATTACTCATTAGACTCTACTCTGCTTGGATTAACCAGATATGTATACCAATGTTTGAAATTGCGTAGCTAAAAATGCATACACTGCACAGCCCCAGTCAGCAAATGAACAGGTCTGTGTTTTTTTGTGTGTCTTTTTGTTTTTTTTCATGTTTTATCTTTTTGAGGTTTCCATCAATTTGTTTGTTTTTTATTACAATAAAATGAGACGCAGTTGGCCTCACAGTCACGCAGTCGTACACACGCACAAACAGCGCACGCGCACATATTTCGTCTAATATCACTCATAGTGAAAAGACGTTAAATCAAAGAACGAACGAACGAGCAAGCGCAAGCTCAACAATGATCGAAAGCGCACAGACACA
>JAPXFY010003877.1:17500-19952 GCA_030674185.1 Monoplex corrugatus | reverse complement strand
TATTTCTCTATTTAAAAAAAAAAATCAGCGATAAAATAGAACTGTATCCTTTTGACTCGGGCACATACCAAAAGGGCTGAAATTGGTTAGATTAACTTTATCAGGATATTTTAAATGGTTTTCCAGTAAAAGTCCAACCGTGCCCTTCTAAAACTTGTAGTTCCCCGTAGTTCGCAGCCGTTAATGTTGACGCTGTTGTTGTTGCTCCATGTTTCTGTGTTTGCGGGGGTTGGAGGGCGAAGTAGGGATTGTGTGTGTGTATGTATGTGTGTGTGTGTGTGTGTATGTATGTGTGTGTGTGAGAGACAGAGAGAGAGAAGGAGAGAGACAGAAAGAGGAGATAAAGAGAGAGGAAGAGAGCCCGGGAGAGAGAGACAGAGACAGGCGGTTGTTGGTAAAGGGGATGAGAATCGGGGTGGGGAATGGGATGGGGGGTTGGGGTGGGGGAGGGTTCAGAAGGTGCTGCACTTGTTGCTTGCTCAGTGCCCTCCTCCTCCCACCCTCCCCCTCCCCCTTGCCGATCTCCGATAAAAATGATGTTGGCGTGGTTGGTTTCTGTTCGTTTTTCTTTGTAGAGAACTTCTCTCTGTCGTCGTCTGTTTTTCAAAAACCCGTGTTTCCCCATCCCCACCTCTTTTTGACAACACTCGTCTGTCTGGTGACGTTTTGATGACTGCTCTCTCTGTCTGTCTGTCTGTCTCTCTCTCTCTCTTCTCTCTTTCCAATCCATCCCTCTTCCCCCTTCTTGTCTTTCTCAGTCTCTTTGTCTCTGTCAGCTGTCTGTCTGCCTGTCTCTCTTTCTTTGCCTTTGTCTCTCTCTCTCTCTTTTCAGTCTCTTTGTCTCTCTCTCTCTCTATCTATCTATCTATCTATCTTTTTCAGTCTCTTCCCTTTCTCTCTCTCTGGTCTTTCTTTCTTTCTTTCAGTCTCTTTCTCTCTCCATCTCTCCTCCTCTCCATCTCTCTCTCTCTCTCTCTCTTCCTCTCTCTCTCTCTCTCTCTCTCTCTCCTCTCTCTCTCTCCTCTCTTGATTGGTGTAGACCCCCTGAAGACGAGGACTGGATATTAGAAAGCACTGTATTGCTGATGTCACTACCCTCGAAAATAATTATAAGCCTTTTCTTGCTCTCTTTTGTCTATTTGTCCGTCTGTCTTCTGTCTGTCGCTCACTCTGTCTCCCTCCCTCCCTCTTTGTCTGTCTAAAGTTCACTGTTTCTGTCTGTCTGCCTGTTTTGTCTCTGTCTCTCTCTCTCTGTCTCTCTCTTTCTCTCTCTCTCTGTCGCCTCTCTCTCTCTGTCTTTCTCTCTGTCTTTCTCTTTCTCTCTCTCTGTCTCTCTCTCTCTCTCTCGGTCTCTCTCTCTGTCTCTCTCTCGGTCTCTCTCTCTCTCTCTCTCTCTCTCTCCTCTCTCTCTCTCTCTCTCTCTCTCTCTTCCCCTCTACCTACGTCTCCTGTCATTTTTTTTTTTTTTCTGTCTGTCTGTCTGTCTCTCTCTCTCTCTCTCTCTCTCTCTCTCTCTCCTCTCTTCCCTCGCCCCCTCCTCCTTTTCCAAACGATCCTGCCTTCAGAGTGTGTGAGTGAAAGACAGGCGTTGCTTTCCCTAGCTCTTTACACACTTCAATGGACCTTTCTCTTCAAACCGCTTGATCTAATGCATGGCATTGTCCTTTTGTCCGGCCTCTCTTTTTCTTTCTGTCTTTTTGTTTTTCTTTCTTCTCCCATTAAAAATGGGGGTTTGGTGTAATATTGACGAGGGAATGGGGTGTGATATATCGACAGCGAGGGATGTCTGTTTGTCTGACTGTCTGTCCGAATGTATCTGTTCCCCCCTCCGTGGGGATGCCGTGGGCTCTTTCACTGTAAGTAGTCTCCCAACCTTCTGGAAATTCTGTGCTGGGGAAATTTCCTCTTTTCTGTCCTTCTCTTTGTGTAATTGAAATAATATTTAGACACGGTGATTAGCAAGAACAAAAACAAAACAACAACAACAACAAATGAAATAAAGAGTATACCAACCACCGTCTCCAACCAACAACGTGGTCACTCAGCGTAATTAAGAGAATACGGGTATACCATTTACTATGTAAAAGACAGTAGAGATTGATCGGACATATCGTCTGAATAAACAAGATAACATCACCCTGACTGAAGGAAAGGCAACAAGAGAGGACAACTCTTTGATTAAAACCCTTTGACTCCCTCACCCTATCCACCAGCTTCCTGTAGAAAGCTGGTGGATAGGGTGAGAGAGTCAAAGGGTTAGTTTTTGCTTTGCTTGCACGGTTGAAAAGTGCAGGAAGCTGGTAGATAGGGTGGGGAGTCAAAGGGTTTAAATTTTTGTTTTGCTTGCATGGTTGACAATGCAGGAAGCTGGTGGACAGCGTGAGGAATCAAAGGTTAAGTTTTTGCTTTGCTTGCACGGTTGAGAATGCAGGAAGCTGATGGACAGGGTGAG
>JAPXFY010003877.1:0-7500 GCA_030674185.1 Monoplex corrugatus | reverse complement strand
ACCTCTTTCCTCCCTCTCTCCTCTCTCTCCCATTATTTTCCCCTGTGTCTTCCCCCTTTCTCTTCCTTCCCTCCCCCCCCTCTCTCTCTCTCTCTGTCTGATACAATTTGCAGGTTTAAGATCAGGATGATTAAATAAAAACAAAACACGCAGACGAAGTGGAGCGTGCATGCAGATTGTCTAGTTTCAGAGACACTGTCTATTACCCCCATCCCCACCCCACCCCCTCTCTCTGTCTGTCACCCCCCCCCCCCCCACCACCACCACCACCCCACTCTTGTCTGTTTATTTCACAGAGTTAGAGATGATTACGACCATCTGTGTTGAATAGACAACAGGAAAAATATTCCTGATGCTAGCAGATTGTATAAGTTTCAGAAGTCTCCCTCTCTCCTCCGGACCCCTGTGTGTGTATGTGTGTGTGTGTGTGTGTGTTGTGTGTGTGTGTGTGTGTGTGTGTGTGTGTGTGTGTGTTTGTTTGTGTGTGTGTATGTGTGTGTGTGTCTGTGTGTGTGTTGTGAGTGTGTGTCTGTGTGTTTGTGTGTGTGTGTATGTGTGTGTGTGTGTTTATGTGTGTGTGTGTGTTGTGAGTGTGTGTTTGTTGTGGTGTGTGTGTTTGTGTTGTGTGTGTGTGTGTATGTGTGTTCGCGCGCGCGTGTGTGTATGTGTGTGTGTGTGTGTGTGTAGAGGTCCCAGGTTTATTCTGTTCCCAGATCAGACAGGAAATATTCTGTTTCCCCTTTCCCTCCTTCCATTAAATCTTGAGTGGTGATCTGTGTGCTGGACGTTCACACGACGCAGTAAATCCAGGTGTCGTGTGTTGAATGGATTCAGTGTGTATAGGGGAAAAACGATAAAGAATAAGAAAAGAAATAGGAAATCTAACAGCTAAGGGGTTGTCCCTGTGAGAGAGAGGGGGGAGGGGAGGGGCAGTGCTCTCTCCCCGACAATGATCCAAATTCCCCGTGGAATTTCTGCTGTAACAGAAAATAGATGCATTACAATACAGTGCAATACAAAATACAGTGCAATACAAAATACAGCACAATACAGTGCAATACAAAATACAGCACAATACAGTGCAATACAAAATACAGTACAATACAGTGCAATACAAAATACAGCACAATACAGTGCAGTACAAAATACAGCACAATATAGTGCAATACAAAATACAGCACAATACAGTGCAATACAAAATACAGCACAATACAGTGCAATACAAAATACAGCACAATACAGTGCAATACAAAATACAGCAAAATACAGTGCAATACAAAATACAGCACAATACAGTGCAATACAAAATACAGCACAATACAGTGCAATACAAAATACAGCACAATACAGTGCAATACAAAATACAGCACAATACAGTGCAATACAAAATACAGCACAATACAGTGCAATACAAAATACAGCACAATACAGTGCAGTGCAGTGCAACTGTAAAAGAATACAGCGCAATACAATCAACACAACACAGTATAACACAACGCAACACAATACAATACAACACAGTTTAAAAGAATGCGATGCAGTCCAATCCAACAATGTAATAGAACAATAGAATACAACACAACACAATAGAATACAATGCTATGCTATGCAATACAGCAACACACAACACAACACAACACAACGCAATGCAATGCAATACAACAATAACACAACGCAATGGAATACAATACAACACAATGAAAAACAGTACAATCCAATACGACATGCAACACCTCTTCTCCCACCCGTTCCATTCTTTAAGATCTTGTCAGTGAATAGGGGTTTGTGCAGGGTTGACGAGCCTCCCAGGTAAATAAATGGTAGATTTGGACGGAGCGCGTATGGAATTGTCCGAGTTCGATGAATCCTTCCCGAATAAACTGTATAATTCCGAACTCGTTCACCAAAATATTACCAGGGCAGTATATTCTTCGAGTGTACATTTTCCACATGTTCTCTCTCTCTTTCTCTCTCTCACTCTCTCTCTCTCTCTCTCTCTCTCTCTCTCTCCTCTCTCTCTTTTCTCTCTCTGTTTGTCTGTCTGTCTGTCTCTCTTTCTGTCTGCCTCTCTCTTTCCCTCTCTCTCTCTCTCTCTTTTGTCTCTACCTCTTTCTCTCTCTGTCTCTCTCTCTCTCAGTCCCTCCCTCTCCCGTCTCTCTCTACTCTCTGTCTCTGTCTCTCTCCCTCCCTCCCCTCTCTCCCTCCCTCCCTCCCTCCCTCTCCCCCTCTCCCTCGCTCTCCCCCTCTTTCTCCTCTCTCGCTCTGTCTGTCTCTCTTTCTCTCTCTCTCTCTCTCTCTCTCTCTCTCTCTCTCTCTCTCTCTCTCTCTCTCTGTGCAGTGGGGAACATAGTGATGATGGTGATGATGATAACGACGGTGGCAGTGGTGGCCATGATCGCTGTAATACAATACTGACTGATGCTGCTCCTGCTGCTGCTGATGATGATGACGACGATGACAATGATGATGATGATGATGATGATAAAGACGACGACGACGATATCCCGTAACGATGATATAATATCTAGGTGCTATATAATTATGTGTGTGTAGATTCCGTCCATCGTACGGTCCATTTCACAGCCTCGGATACTGAACATGCGGCAGCAGACTCAGTTTCTGTGGGAGACCTACTTCGCCTCTGTGGAGAAAATCGTCGCCACGTCGATGGAGGTGAGAGGACGGTGGTCTTTGACTGAGAGAGTTAGAGCGATTTTTTTTTTTTTGGGGGGGGGATAGGAAGGGGGTACCTTTGTTGGAGAGGGGGCACACAAATGTTAGGGGAGAGAGATGGTTGTTGGGGAAGGGGGTACAATTGATGGGTGATGTGTACAGTTGTTGGGTGAGAGGGACTGTTGTGGGGGAGGGGTTACAGTTCTGGGAGAGGGGGTACAGTTATGGGGGAGGGGACAAAGTTGTTGGGGAGGGGACAAAGTTGTTGGGGAGGGGGTACAGTTGTTGGGGAGAAAATATTGGACGGACTAGCGGAGGAGATGAAGAACGAGAGGATGAGAGATATACTTGCAGTAACAAAAGATAAATTCGTATGGAGGGCCATGATCGCCAACGCCGTGCGGCAAGACACATGATGACGATGAGCACAAGAGGAAAGCTGGATGGAAAAGAACATCAGATAGACCCAGGGAGAAAATATTGGACAGATTTGCGGAGTAGATGGGGGACAGGAAGGGTGGGAGATATAATTGCAGCGGCAAGGGATAGATTCGTATGGAGGGCCATGATCGCCAACGCCATGCGACAAGGCACATGATGATTTTCAGAATGGCTGGTTTTTTGTGTAGAGTGTCCAGCTATTGTTTATTGCGGATTTCTTTTTTTCCCCATTTGATTGATTGATTGATTGATTGTTTGATTGATTCATTCGTTCGTCGTTCGTTCGTTCGTTCGTTCGTTCATTCATTCATTCGTCAGTTCATTCATTAACGTGTCCCTTCGTTGATTCCATCACCTATCCCTTCTTCACAGGTGTTACGAGACAGAATCTACCGTCACCAGTCCCGACCGTTACACCTGTGGAACAGCAGCCCTGGAGCCGTGTACATGTTGATGAACTTCTCCGACACGCTGCTGGACTTTCCCTTTTTCTATCGACAGCTGGGGGCCGCCCCCCTGGAACGCTTCACCGCCCTCATCTATGCCACCTCTCCTGTCCTGTCCTCATCCCCTCTCTTCAGGCTCCTGAAGAACGTGGCTCGCTCTGCTTATGTCCATAAAGTGAGTGTGTGTGTTTGTGTGTGTGTGTGGGCGGGTGGGTGGTGTGTTTGTGTGTGTGATTGTGTATGTGTGGGTGTGTGGCGTGCGTGTGTGTATGTGTGTGCGTGTGTATTGTGTGCATGTGTGTTTTGTGTGTGAGTGTGTGTTTTGTGTGTGTGCATGTGTGTGTGCATGTGTGTGTATGTGTGTATATTATGTATGTGTGTGGATGTGTGTGTATATGTGTGCTTGTATGTTATACATGTGTGTATCTATATATATAATATATATATCTATCTATCTACCTATATATATATATATATATATGTATGTATGTGTGTGTGTGTGCGTGCGTGTGTGTGTTGTTGTTGTGTTGTGTTATGTTGTGTACTGTTCCATTAACTACGCCAAGGTCAAAGCCAATTTTTCAGAAGGCCCTGATGGCAATGGGGATGATAACCACGATACTATGGAGTTCCATTGTGGATTTAGATTGCGTCACATGGCTGTAGTCTATGCTTATTTCCTAATACATCCTGGCCGCCATCAGGCCTGAGAAATACAGATACCTGCGTTGTTGGTCAGGAAATTAAATCCACGACCCCCACTTTATATGCATGACGTTCTAACAACTGAAGTAAGGATTGAACCCTCGACCCATGCATTGTCTTGATGTTTAACCAACTGAGCCAACAGGGCGAAAAAGAACCGAACTCAGACATTCATAGCATAGAAAACGCTGTTGTCATCCTTAATCCATACAGTATGCAGCGATTGGTCTGGGGAGCTGTATGCACCAAATTTAGAAAGTAGTAACATTGAGAGAAACCAGGCGGATGTTGCTCTTGACCTTCAACTCTCTGTGCAGAAATTCACCACCCGAACTTGTCAAGTGTTGTTACCGTCAACTGCGACGTTTCAGTTCTATTCACAGGAATCTTTCAACTTTAGCAACATCTAAACTCGGTACTTCTCTTATCTTGTCTCGCATCGATTATTGTAAATCTCTGCTCTCTGGCCTGCCTGCTTCTTCCGTCACATGCCTCCAGCTTATTCAGAATTCTGCGGCCCGTTTTATTGTAGAAAGAAGTATGATCATGTCACTTATTTGCTTTGCTTCCTCCATTGGTTGCCTGTCACTTAATAATTAATAATAATAATTACAATATTTATATAGCGCAAAATCGTGATAGAAATCAAATCTAAGCGCTGAACATACACATACGCACGCGCGCACACACACGCACACACACACTCACACATGGCTATAAATGGGGGAAAAGAATAAAAGCAATGGAAAATTATACAGAGTATATTATATACAAATATATATTACAATGTGATTCCACTCCGAGCGGAGACAGGCTACAGAGGGGGATGAGTGAGGTCAGGATTTCATGCAGAGGAGAAAAGGTGAGTTTTGAGAGCGGACTTGTTATTATTATTATTATTATTATTATTATTATTATTATTATTATTATTATTATTATTATTATGTTGTTGTTGTTATTGTTTTTGACAAGTCGTGTCCTAGCCATAGAATAGCTCTATCCTCACCCAGAATCCAAACAGCGGTACAGTGATAGGTCTGGAGAGCTCCATTGGTGGTAAGTGTGCGTGGTAATCAGATAACAAGTCACTGACTGTAATGTACAGTGGGCAGATGTAGACAGCAACCACAGGATAGTGTACATGTAGACCCACAAGAGGCTAATGAAAACGCAGAGGGACAAAAGCAATTTGTGCGCGCGTGTGTATTCGTATATGTGAGCATGCGCGTGCATGCATATAAATGCACACACACACATGTGCACCCGCACACGCGCGCGCGTGCAAACACATACACATGTGTGCACGCAGATAAACACATACACATGTGTGCACGCAGATACACATCACGTATTACTAGCAGTCAGAGGGCAAAGACCCTCTCACGTCAGTGTAAATCCAAGTTGACCGTCTTGACAGCACGTGGTTACACTGTCTCTGGTCTCTTCTCTCTTTCTCTCTCTGTCTCTGTCTCTCTCTCTCTCTCTCTCTCTCTCTCTCTCTGTCTCAATCTCAATTTCGATCTCTCTGCTCTCTCTCTCTCTCTGTCTCTCTCTCTCTCTCTGTCTCTGTCTCTCTCTCTCTCTCTCTCTCTCTCTCTCTCTCTCTCTCTGTCTAATCTCAATTTCAATCTCTCTCTGTTTCTCTCACTCTTACGTGCGCACTTACTCTCACACCATACACATCACACACACACACACACACACATACACAACACACACATACACACGCACAAAACACACAAAAATGCACACACACACACACACTTACACACCACACACACACACACACACACACACACCACTCTCTCTCTCTCTCTCTCTATCTCGTACACACCTAGTCACTCTCTCTCTCCTCACTCACACACACGCACACACACACACACACACACACACACACACACACACACACACACACACACACACACACACACACACACACACACACACACACACACACGACCAAAGTTCACTCAAAAGTCAAAGAAACGCAGATCGATATAGTGGTAATCATCGTGTCTGGACATCAGACAGCTGATGGTTACCAAGACATCAACATGAACATAACCCATTGGTTAGTAACAGCCACTCAGGCCAATAACAGGTACTCAGGACAATAACAGCCACAATAACAACCAAAAGGATCTCTAACAGCCACACAGGCCAATAACAAGCACAATAACAGTCACAGGTCAATAACTGTGTATATATATATATATATATATATATATATATATATATATATATATATATATATATATATGTCTCTCTATATCTATCTATATATATATATATATGTGTGTGTGTGTTGTGCGCGCGCGCGCGAGCGCGCGCATTTGGACCAACACTTCAGAAAGGCAAGAAGGTTAATTGGCCTTCAAAGGAAGAGACCTGGAAACTAAGCCTATCTCTCCAATATTTTATACTAGGGCAGCCGGGCGAGTGTCCTACACTTCATGACTGTCAACTACCGTGGGATCTTTAGCCTGCGCAAGCCAGAAGACACGGGTGCGACTCATTTTTCGTCCCCATTGAAAGTACTAGACGTTCAGTTTGATTTTCCGGCCAAACTGAAGAGAAAAATCGAGGCCCAGCGGGGAACGAATCCTGGAACCTCGAGTTTAGTTACTGGCAGGCGAACGTCTGAACCATTGTGCCAGTTTTATACACCTTCAGATAGATGACCATTTTGATATGTAAGTAGGCTCTAACACACTGGTTGGTTCTTTTGATAGATCCGTGAACTTGAGCTCCCGAGATCTGATGTATCATGTTCATCTGGCCCACAGCATAAACAGAAAGAAAGAAAGAAACAAGCAAACAAACAAAAGACAACAAAAGAAGGAAAGAAACAAACAAAAGACAACGAAACAAACAAACGACAACAACAGCTAGAAAGAAGAAACAAACTAACAAAGACAACAAAACAAAAGAAAGAAAGAAACTAACAAAGACAACAAAACAAAAGAAAGAAACAAACTAACAAAGACAAAACAAAAGAAAGAAAGAAACTAACAAAGACAACAAAACAAAAGAAAGAAACTAACAAAGACAACAAAACAAAAGAAAGAAACAAACTAACAAAGACAACAAAACAAAAGAAAGAAAGAAACTAACAAAGACAACAAAACAAAAGAAAGAAAGAAACTAACAAAGACAACAAAACAAAAGAAAAACTAACAAAGACAACAAAACAAAAGAAAGAAACTAACAAAGACAACAAAACAAAAGAAAGAAA
>JAPXFY010003876.1:0-7500 GCA_030674185.1 Monoplex corrugatus | reverse complement strand
GGGAATTTTATGATGGGGTGGGGGGAATATGATGGTAGGGGGGGTATTGTTTTATGGGGGTGGTGGTGGAAAATTTATGAAAAAAGGTGGTGTGGAATTGAAAAGGGGGGGGTTTTAATTGATGTGGGGTGGGGGAAAATTGAGATGGGGGTGGTGGGGTAAAGAAGTGGTGGGGGTTTAAAAAAAGGGGTTGGGGGTTTTGTTGGGGGGGGTTTAAAATTTTTTTGGTGGGGCAAAGAGTTTTAGGGAAAGGAGGGGGGGTTGGGGAAAATTTGAAGGGGTGTGGTAAAAGAAAGGTTTGGGGGGGGAAAAAGTAGGGGGTAGGATGTTTTTGGGTTTTAAAAGAGTTTTTTGGGGGAATTTTAAATTTGGGGGGTTTTTGGGGAAAATAAATATTGTGGTTAAAATATTTATTTTGGTTTTTTCCCCCCTTTAGATAAAATTTTATTATTTTGATGTTTTGTATTTTTAGGGGGTGAGTTTTTTTGGGGGGGAATTAAAAATGAAAAGTGTGTTATTAAAATGTTTGTATTGAAAAAAGGGTTTGTTGGTGGTTTTAAAAAAATGTTTGGGGGTGTGGTAAATTTTTTGGGTTGGATTTTGGGTTTTTAATTTAGGGATTGTTTTATTTTTTTTGGGGGGAATTTTAGAGAGAAATAAATAAATTTTTTAAAATAAGTGTTTGGATTAAATTGAAGGAGGTCAAGTTTTTTAAAAAATTTTTTAACCCTTTATTTTATTGTTTTAAAATCCTTTGGGGGGAATTTTTGAAGTAAAATTAGGGGGTTTTTGGCAAAGCATTTTTTTGGGATTACAATCATGTTTTGTTAAATTTTTTTAAAACACCCCATTTTTTTTAAAAAATTCATTATTATTATTCAATCTCATTATTTAAATTTTTCTCTCATTTTTTAAAAAAATCACTTTTTATTTTGTTTTTTTAACCCCCCTTGGGGGTTTTTATTTAACAATTCCTTTTTTTAAATTTTTACCCCCAAAATCTTATTTTAAAACAAAAATTTTTTATTATTTTTAAAACACAGGGAATAGAAATTAAAAACCATTTTTATATTTTACAAACATCCATTATTAATTAAATTTCATCATTATTATAAAAAAAAAAATTTTTAAATTTTTTTTTAACCATAAAATTAATTTAACATTTTATTATTATTATTTTACAATCATATTTGGGGTTTATTTTAAACAAAATTTTTTATTTTAAAAATCTTTCTTTTATGAAACAACTTTGGAATAAAACAGCACATTATTTGTTATTAAAATCATCATTTAATTCCCAATTTCATCATTATTACAATCCTAATTATTTTTATTACAATCAATCATTAGTTCAATCTCTTTATTATTACATCCTATAATTAATATTTATTACAAATCTATTTAAAATTTAAAAATATATTATTACAATCATAAAATTTTATTTACAATCATCAGTTTTTTTATTATTAAACAAAATATTATTAGTTTTACAATCATCATTATTTGATTCCATTATTTTTATTATTTTTAACAACACATTAGTATTAGTTTAAATTTTTCATCACTTTTATTAAAATCGCAGGAGGGTATAATTTTGGAGTGGATTAAAAACAATGTTTTATTATTACACATCTTGGTTATTAATATATTAGTATTAATAAACATTAATTATTATTATAACATCATCAGTTTTGTATTACAATTTTTGTCAGTTATGATTTTTTAAAAGATTGTTACAATCATCATTATTATATTACACATCATTATTAAATCATATTAGGGAATATTACAATAGATCTAAGTATTATAACAATCCAGCATTATGATTCTATGTATTAACAATCATCATGTAGTTAATACGTATTTTTTAAGTCATCATGATTGTATTATTATTGATACAATAAATCATTATTAAAATGCATTTTAAACAATCATCATTATTAAATGCATTATTAAAAGTGCAGATGATTACAATCTCATTTTCAGACATTATTACAATCATCAGGTTGGGTAACTGCAGATTATGTTTTGAAAAGAAATCCAGGTTATATTCATCAATATTAAAAATTCAGCCATGATAAATTATTACAATCATCATATTATTACAATCACCCATTAGTAAATTATCATCTTTTAAACAATCATCGATTGAGAGCATTATTACAATCATCATAGGTTGACAATCATAGTGAATACAATCATCATTGCTTATATTCAAGTATGAAATCATCTTTTAGATGTATTCCCAATCACATCAGGAAAAAGTAGAGTATTTACAATCACAGGATGCATCTGTATTGATAACAATCTCATATTTCATTATTATGTACAATCATCATTATTATAAACAATCATCATTATTATTACAATCCACATTATTATGACATCATCATATATATTACAACATCATTAGTTTTAAACAAGTCATCATTATTAGTTACAATCATCTTATTATTACACTCATCATTATTATTTTTTCATCATCCATGTATTTAAAACCTTATTACACATGGTAGCCATCTCATTATTATTACATTATGTTAAATACAACTCATTAATTATTAAAAGCATCAGTATTATATTACAATCACATATTATTATTCTACCATAATCAGCATCTTTATTATTATTGACACCATCATGAGGGGGATTAGGTTATTACAAGCATCATGAATTATATTATTATATACATCATCATTTATTATATTAAAACACATGCATTATTAAAAATGTATTATTAAAATCATGCAGAATTTACAATAAATCATTATTTTATTAAAATCAATACATAGTGATATTACAATCATCATTATTTGAGTAAAAATCGCTGATTCATCAGTATGTAGTTTTTACAATCATCATTAGTTATTACAATCATCATTAAATTAGTATATTACAATGTCATCATAAAAATCAGCATCATTAAGTATGATTCACCAATAGCAATTGCGTATTGATTATAAAATTTCATCATTTTTTAATTACAATATCATATGATTGATTAACTCATAAATTATTATTATTACAATCATCATTATTATTATTACAATCATCATTGATATTAAAAATTTCATCATTATGTATATCATGTATTACAATCATCATGTATTATTTATTATTACAATCACTGATTTTTAACAACCATCATTTCATGGTACAAGTCATTTTATTAGTTACAATCATCTTAATATTTTAAAATCATCATTAATTATTACAACATCTTTATTTTTAGCCCATTATTTTCCAAATTTTTAAAAATCACTTTATTTTTATTACAATCAGCTTTATTATTTTTACAATCACATTTTAAATTTTTACAACATCTTTTATTATTACAACATCTTTATTTATTCAATCATCATTATTATTTTTACAATCATAATTTTTCCCCCAAATTTTTGTTTCATTTATTTTTACAAATCTATTTTTATTCAATCACCTTTATATTAACCGGGTTATCCATTTATTATTATTGACATTATTATTCGCAATTTTTAAATCCCATTTAGGGATATTTCCTATTTTTATTACATTTTGATATTATCCCAAATATCCATTATTTTTAAATTTCAATCAATTAATTTACCACAATCTTTATTCCTAACCCCTTTTTTTTAATTACAATCACTTTAATTTTTAATTTATTTTAAAATCACATTTTCCTTTATTTATTTTTAACATCATTATTATTTTCCCATCACCAGTTTTTATTATTACCTTATTAGCCCAAATATTTTTTTATTAATACATTATGTTTTCCATTATTTAAAATTATTTTAAGATCAATTTTATTATTTCCTCATATTTAATTCATATATTTTTTTATTAAAAATTTACCCTATTTTTTTTTTTTAAATCCATTATTATATCCCAGTATTTTTTCCATTTTATTATCCCTAAGATTTTCCCAATTTTTAATTTATTTTCCCAAAGGGGGGGATACCATAATTATTATTTTAAAATTATTATGCCATTTTTTTACCCATTATTTTATATTCCCATTAGAGCCATTATTATTCTAAATCACATTAAGATTTACCTTATTTCTCATTTTTATTACTACAATCGAATATTTATATTAATTATTACCCCTTTTTTTTATACCCCCTTTTTTTAAAACCCAAACCATTTTAAAACCCTCGGGGAAAGACGATCCTTAATCCCCTTGAATAATTACCCTATGTTTTCGTTGTTTCCGGCACTCTCCGACTTGGGGAATTTTAAAGCCCAAAGGGATTCTGGGGGGCCCCAAAGCCACGTTATTTCGCCCCCCCCCCCCCTTCCCCCCCTTCCCCGCCCCCCTTTCGGCCCCCCCCCCTGGGCGGATGGGGTTTTTAATTTTTTGTTTTATTTTGTTTTAAAGGGTTTTTTTTTTGATTTTTCCCCACTTCCTCCCGCCCCCCCCCCTCTTTCCTCTCCCCCTTCCCCCTCCTCCCCCCCCCCCACTCCCCGCTCCCGTCCCACCTCCCCCTCTCCCCCCCCCCCTGCCCTCCCCCCCTCTTCGCTCCCCCCCGCCCCCGGCTCTCGCTCCCTCCCCCCCCTCGCCCCCCCCCCCCTCTCTCTCCCCCCCCACCCTTTCTCTCCCCTTCCCCCCCCTCTCCCCCTCGATACCTCCCCTCGTTCCTCGCCCCCCGCCCCCCCGCCCTTCCCCCCCTCCCATCGCTCCTCCCCCCCTCTACCGCTCTCTCGCGCCCCCGCCTCCCTTTTCCTCTCTCCCCCTAGTCCCCCCCCCTCTCCCACCCGCTCTCCTCCCCCTTCCCGCTCTCCCTTCCCCCTCTCCTCTCCCCTCCCTCACTATTCCCCTCCCCCCTCCCCCCCTCTCTCCCTCCCTCCCTCTCCCTCCCTCCCGCGCCCCCCCCTCGCCTCCCCTCCCCCCTAACCACCCCACCCCCCACTCCTAAAAAACCCGCCCCCCCAAGCTACCAACCCCCGTCCCAAAACAAAAAGCCCAGGCTGCGTAGGCTCCAAATGGACCGCCCCCCCCCCAAAGTTTAACCGCGACCCCGCTCCCCCCTCCCCCCACCCCGGGGGATGCCGTGAACCCAGTATAAATGACACCCCCCTTCATGAATACTTTGCGGAAAATAGTCTCTTTCTTGCCACTTTCTTTGCTCTCCTTGTCTCTTTGCTTTCTGAATTTAGAACTAAATAAATCACATCATCATCACACACAGGCCCGCCGCATGGCGTTGGAAACCCATGGACTTCCAGCCATCTCTATCTCTCGTTGCCCCCAGCATCTCCCCCACCCTCTTCATCCCCAGCACTCTGCAAGTCCGTCCAGCATTCTCTCCCGGGTTCTAACCCGGTGCCCCTCTTTCCCTCCACTTTCCCGTTGTGACCAGGTGCTCCAAATCCCCCTTTCCCCAATAAAAAAGGCCTATAAGTTGCTTGCTTTTCCTAAACTTCCTTTTTAGTGATCTACTGTGTCTGCCTCCATCAAGACCGTCTCGTTTGTTTTCCCTTTGCTTTTCCATGGAACTCCAACATTCTTCTGAGAAACCACATCTCGGCTGCCTCGATCCTGCTCTGGCTTTGCTTGCTGACTGTCCACGCCTCGCATCCGTACAACAGTATTGTTCTATATAACATTCTAGACTCTCTTTCTGATGTTAATTGACAGGGATTTGTTGGTAAGAATGCTTGTCATCTTCTTGAATGCTGTTTTGGCTTGGCCGATTCTGCCAGCTAATTTCCGATGTGCATCTGCCGTCTGATGAAATGACCGTTCCCAGGGATTTGAACTTTATTAACCTTTGTCAAGGTTTGTGCCATTTGCTGTTATTTTGCAGGGGGGGATTTCATGTTTTTTACTGATCACCATGACTTCAGTCTTCCCGCTGTTTAGTTCCAACTAGAACTTTAAAACTGAATGAAATTAAAGCATGTTATTTCTCCACACTGAAAGCAATGTATTCTGTACCGAATGGAACGCAAAGTTACTGTGACATTCACCAGCAATTGATACACTACCCTTCCCTTTCTAAATAGTCAATGAAACTGGGAACAAAAACTGAAAATGAAATGGGTTTCCAAATATGTATTTCGTGCGGGATTTTCGGGAAACCCATGTAAATCTTGTAAAACTTGGGACTTGTAAGTAAAATTAATAGTTCATGTAGGGATGTTTTTCATGTTTTGCATTGATTTTGATTGCTTACATGTATATAATTTAATTCATTCATGTTTTTCTCTGTCTCTCTATCTCTGTACATCCTTTCGCTTATAAAGGGCCACTGTCTATGCAATAAACCATACGGATTCCGGGTTTTCTCTCTCTCTCTCTCTCTCTCTCTCTCTCGTCTCTCTCTCTCTCTCTCTCTCACTCTCTCTCTTCTCTCTCCTCTCTCTCTCTTTCTCTCTCCTCTCTCTCTCTTTCTCTCTCTGTCTCTTTCTCTTAACTGCACTCTCTCTGTCTCTGTCTCTGTCCTCTCTTTCTTAGTTAATTGCACACTCTCTCTATCCTCTTTCTTCCTCTCTCCTCTCTCTCTCTCTCTCTCATAATTGCACTCTCTCTCCGTCTTGCCTCTCTCTCTCTCTTAATTGCACTCTCTCTCTGTCTTGCCTCTTTCTCTCTCTCTCGCTCTCGCTCTCTCTCTCTCTCCTCTCTCTCTCTCCCCCTCTCTCCACCCCTCTTAATTGCACTCTCTCTCTGTCTTGCCCTCTCTCTCTCTCCTTTAATTGCACTCTCTCTCCGTCTTGCCTCTCTCTCTCTCTCACCCCTCTCTCACCCTCTTAATTGCACTCTCTCTCTGCCTGCCTCTTTCTCTCTCTCTCTCTCCCCCTCTCTCACCCTCTTATTGCACTCTCTCTGTCTTATCTCTCTCTCTCCCCCTCTCTCACCCTCTTAATTGCACTCTCTCACTGTCTTGCCCTCTCTCTCTCCTCTCCCTCTCTCACCCTCTTAATTGCACTCTCTCTGTCTTGCCTCTCTCTCTCCCCCCTCTCTCACCCTACTTAATTGCACTCTATCTCTGTCTTGCCTCTCTCTCTCTCTCTCTCTCTCTCTCTCCCTCTCTCACCCTCTTAATTGCACTCTCTCTCCGTCTTGCCTCTCTCTCTCTCTCTCCCCCTCTCTCACCCTCTTAATTGCACTCTCTCTCCTTTTTCCCTCTCTCTCCCTCCCCCTCTCCTTTTTTCCCAACCCCCTTCTTCCTTTCCTCTTTTCTTCCCCCCTTTTTCCTCCCTTTTCCCCCTCTCCCCCCCTTCCACCCTTTTAAATTTCACTCTTCTCTTCCCTCTCTCCCCTTTTCCCCCCCTCTCTCCAACCTTTTAAATTTAAATCTTCTTTTCCCCCTTTCCTCTTCCCCCCCCCCCCTCCCCTTTTAAATTATTTTCTCTGTCTTGCCCCTCTCTCTCCCCCCCCCCCCCTCTACCCCAAGCCCCTTCTTTTTTCTTTTTCCTCTTCTCTTTTTCCCTCTCTTTTCCCCCCCCCCTCTCTCCCAAAAAAACTTTTTTTTTCCCTCTTCTTTTTAATTCCCCTTCTTTTTCCCTCCCCCT